>JAQQPU010003576.1:0-58024 GCA_029168905.1 Artemia sp. Kazakhstan ARC1039 | reverse complement strand
TAAAAAGCGCCAGTGCAATAGGATCATGGACTGAATGCCCACATAAATTCGAGATGTTTGGACTTTCATCTCTTGTGTGCAAAGTAAACGGTATCCCACTCTACAATCTATCTTTTGATAAATCCTATAGAACATTGTATGAGTTGACCATGCAAACCCTATATCATGATTTGCAACTATTTGAAAATGGTATAACCGAAGATATGTTTGCTAAAACACATGGTATCATTTGTACTGGATTTGTCTGGCACACAGGATATGAGTATAGTACGTAAGGGGACTGTGCGTTTAGAGTTTACATTTGCCAACCCATTGGCTGAGAGTATTGCACTAATCTCACTAAATCAATATGAAATTTATTGGGAAATCACTCCCGAAGGCAGTGTTCTACTAGACTTGGCGCCATGAACACCAGTCAAATAATCAATGTATTTAATATGGATCCCTGCATGTCCCACTACAAATCCTATTGTCTACCCTCACACTATCTTGGAAAAATTCAAAGTGCGAACAATACCTTGATTATTGTTAATAGCAGTCCATCGACTGTATTGACGGGTCATTGGCTGTGCATCTTTCAAACAATCAAAACGATTGAATTTTTTGATCCTCTTGGCCTACCCTATACATTTTACACACCCCACATCAGTAACTATATTGAGAGCAGTGGGAAAACTATTATTCAAAATCGGAAGAGGGTGCAGGATCTAACGACTAAAAGCTGTGGCTTCCATGCACTACTATATTTTGTGTTCCGATGTCGCGGCTATACTCACAAGCAGTTTCTCTACATTTATGGTGACAATCCACGTCTGAACGACTTTCTAGTGGAAAATATCCTCTCGGACCTATACAGTATTGATTCCAGTGCCCTTAGAGTAAAGTGCTTAAAATATGTTTGTGAATTTGTTTATTAATAAAATGTATATATACAACAATGTCTTTAAATCTTCACTTTTAGATTTCTTCATCGGTGTATAGGCAACTGTCGTGAACCACTAATGCTGGTAAATCATTTGGATTCACTGTATGTTGATCTTGATTGAGTGCAAAGTCAGGGTCACATTTTCTACAGTACAATGTAACTTCACTCTTGTCATATCTCTTTCTATAGTCAATGATACTATTTGCATTCATATTATGAAATTCACGAGTTTCAATCTGTCTATTTGAAGCAATATCACATACAGTGTTTTCAAGTGGTGAATCACATTCGGTAACTGCCAAATAAAAATCACTTGGTTTATAGTCATAGTAGGCAGTGTCGTCACAGCGATGACGTAGAAACCAAATTGTCTTGTTACCCCAACAGTTGAATTGTAGACCAGATTCCTCTTCCCAGAATAATTTAAATCCACGACGATACCAATCTCGTAGAAATAAACTAAAATCACGTTTAGGATTCTTTCCAATCATAGCGGGGTAAGTGTTCTCCCACTGATCACATTTATCATAGTGACAATTGGAGCACAGGTGTCCTCTAGGGTGAGAGTCACACACGTCCTCAAGACATGAATTACATCCTTTAATTTGTACTGCATAGCCTCTATGTAATTTACAAGGATTACATAATTTACACTTTTCACTATAGTCATCAATAATTGTACAATTCTCACATTGAGTCCAACTGCCAAGAGTGTACATGCACAATGGACATATATAGAACATTTTTTGGTTCCCGATGTCAACTCTCTCACAGCTAAAACGAAACTGATCATCCTCGCGCCATAAATTCACTGAGGGGAAATGGGGAGAGGAGTAAATCTGTGACGTCACCTCTTTCGAATGGTGGAGCCATCTACATTGAATCCATTGGCAATGTTTTCAAAAGTATATCCACAATATGATTCTGCTTTGTTCCAATTAATATATCAATAAATTGAGTATAAGCATTTGAATCACATTTGAAAAGTTTCATACAATAGTCCAATGGGGGAGAATCACTTTTCATTGTATTGTCAAGTGTTCCATGACAAGAGAATATCCTGCGCTGAAGAGATAACTCGAGAAAATCATAATCCAAAATCAAATGTTTTTCCGTAAACACTAGATTTGATCTAATTCTCTCTTTCTCAATTTTATTCATTTTTCAATCCTTTCACTCTGACTGTTGACTCTAGACTGACCGGAAAAGAAAGGAACATTTTCGATTTCGAAACAATTTTATTGAATAATTATAACAATAATAATACTACACATGTACAATTAGCGATAGAGTTTATTGTCTTTGATATGTTTCACTAATGCACTTAAAGCACATTGAAGTCTATTCACATGTGCTATATCAACTTTAGCAGCGAAACATAATTGATCTTCCATTTTAAATTTGCTCAGGGATATCACATATCTTGCATATACTGCATCCCATTCCAGACAAAGCCGTGATCCTTTCGTGATTTCCACCGCAATGTTTGGTGCTCTTGTATTATTATCATCAACTCCACTATCAACTTCTAATAGGGTAAACATTCCACTTGCCATCATCACAAATATATATCCAAATGAGTAAAGTCAAAACTGTTCTTCTTACTCCTTTGAATTCTATTCACAGACTAATAAAACTATAGCAAAAATCCTTTCCTTATATTCACTCCGCCGCTAATATGTAAGCAAGCCCTCTGATTGGCTGAGAAGGAAACACGTGATCTAACTGTTTCCTATTTCTGGATCATAACATTTGCCTCGAGCATAAACTTACAACAGCAACAACAACAAATACTGTTTCCTGGATCATAACATTTGTATCGAGCATACGGCAACAACAAATACTCTTTCCTGGATCATAACATTTGCCTCGAGCATACAACAACAAATACTCTTTCCTTGATCATAAAATTCTCCCCTAGCGGGCACTTGGCCAAAAACACACCTGGAGAAATAGGTCATTGACTCTGTCCCCATTAGACATAAACTATGTAAAAAAAAGTTGTAGGTGGCAGCAGGGGTGCGTGACACGATCAATAGGGGCATCTCTACTGTCCTATCTATTCCGGGTAAACTCTTCCCAGAAATGATTCTTCAACACATCCAGACGGTTCTCAATAAATACCTACAGGACGAACAGCAAGGTTTCCGGCCGTCCCGTTCTTGCACGGATCTTATCCACATACTACGGATGATGATTAAAGCGTGCAATGAATGGCGAGAAAAAATGTACCTGATTTTCGTGGACTTCGAGAAAGCCTTCGACTCCATCGACCGAGAAACGCTATGGAAAATCGTGCGATACTATGGAATTTCTTATAAAATAGTGACCCTAATTGTTGCATTACATGAAAACAGAGAATGCTGTTTTCCGACACAAGAAGGAAATACTAAATATTTCCGTATGAAATCCGGCGTAAAACAGGGCTGTATTCTTCCTCCGTTCCTTTCTGTCCTCGTTATCGACTCTATACTCTTTGATTGTACAGGATTCGGCATCCAAATTGAAGAAGGTAAGCAGCTAGCCAATCTGGATTTTGTTGACGATATTGCCTTGATGGAAAGTAACAAGACAAAACTGCAGGATCTCCTCAATACTATCCGTCAAAATGCTGGCCAAATTGGCCTCGAGATCAACACAGAGAAGGCAAAGAGAATGGCAACAACTAATTTCCTCCTGAATATAAGGCGTGGATATTCAACTGTAGAGCAGGTTGTAGAGTTCAGGTACCTCGGCAGCACGGTGGAAAGTTCAGGGTCAAGTGAGCGGGAAGGGCAGTTGAGGATAGGCCAAGCCAGTGGAGCTTTTAACTGACTAAAACCAGTATGACGATCGAAAAAGTATTCTACGAAAATAAAAATGAGGCTATTTAATAGCAATGTCCTTCCTGCACTCCTTTAAAGCAGTGATTGCTGGAATTTAAGTCAACAACATTAAAGACGGATTCTTGCCTTCGGAAACAATTGCCTTGTGAGGATTCTGAATATTGACTGGAGAGACCTCGTCACAAACTAAAAAGTCATATCTATCTCAGGCCAGCACATGGTTATGGACATCATTCGGCATGATGGCGACACCTTGGGCATCTGAACCGTATGAAGAACGATATGATCCCAAGACAGATCTTGGAATCGCAATCTTAGAAACACCGCTTGAGAGGTCGACCAAAAAACACCTTGCGTCACAGTTATAGATGGGATCTGTCCAACATTCACACGACGATACAACCCAAACGGGAAGATGTTTTGGTGGTGGTGCACATTCAGGACGACTGTCGGATCTTCGTGCATGCTCTGGCTGCCTCTGTTGACACAAGAGGATCTAAAATCTAAAGACTAAGGTAAGGTCTTTTGAGAAAAGGGGTTGGGGGGGCTTGTTGCCCTTTAATCACTTTTAATTCTTCAAAAAGAACTAGAAGTTTCAATTTGTAATAGAATGAGCACTAAAGTTGATATGACAACTCCTTCAACAAACACCTTATATGTTAACAATGTGCAACTTTGATAAGTTAAAGCCCCAGGGGCTACGGGGAATGTTTCTCCTAAGTTGCTATTATTTAAATTTCGGAGTATTTTGAACAAAATGGTTATTCTAAAAATCTAATCGGATACATTAGGGGATAAAAGGGCGTTAGGAGGGGACTGGTTACGCTCCAATCAATTTTGACTCTTGAAAGGGCCAAAGAAAATCCAATTTCTAATCGAATCAGCTTGCTCTAAAATTTATTGCATAAAGCCCTTGAATAAGGCTTTATATGTTAACGATGGGAAACTAGTATAACTTATAGTCCTTCCATGGAGGGCGAGGAGGTGGAATATGAAACCCAGAACCATAGTTATTTGGCATTTGGACTGTTTGGATAAAAAAATGGCTATCTCAAAATTTTTATTGGAGCATTTGGGGAAAAAAGGGCACGGGGGAAGTTTGTAGCCGTAAGATCACTCTTGACTTTTAAATACGGAACTAGAATTTTCGATTTCCAATCAAATGAGCCGTCTCTACAGTTTATAAAAATAGTCCTTCTGTAAAAAAAAATTATTTACCAAAGGGGTGTAAATTTCAATCGTTTCGCCCAGGCTCTGGGGGCTTGTCTCAACTCTGAATGCATTGTAAAAAGAGGCGTGGGGGCCTAGTTCCCCTCTGATTTCGTTTGAATCTTAAAAAAGAACTAGAACCCTCAATTTCCAATCAAGTGAGCCTCTTCCAAAGTTTATATGACCACCCCTTTCATAAAAACTTTATATAGTAACGATGGACAACTAGCTTACCTTATAACCCTTGCCCTGAAGACGAGGGGGATCATACCTGGAACCCTAGCTACTTAACAGTCAGACTACTCTTGAAAAATGGCTATCTCAAAAGTCCAATTGGGAGAACTTGGAGAAAAAAGGGCGTGGGAAGGGCTGGTAGCCGTGCGATCACTCATAACTCTTAAAAAAGGTACTACAACTTTCATTTTCAAATGCAATGAAATACCTCCGAAGTTTGTAAGACAAACCCTTCCATAAGAACCTTATATGCCCTAGGAGTATAACTTAAAATCGTCGCGCCCAGACTCTGGGGGGTTGTGTCAGCCTTGGAGGCATTGTTAAATGACCTTTGGACTAATTGGGACAAAATTTTTGTATCAAAATTTTGATCGGAACCAATTGGGAAAAAGAGAGCGTGAAGGGGCTAGTTACTCCGACACTTTTGCTCTTACACTATTTACTCTTAAAAAGGTAGCTAGAGCTTTTAATTTCCATCAAAGGAGCCTCTTCCAAAGGTTATACGAGCAACCAATCCATAAAAACCTTTAATGCCCCAGAGGCATAATTTAAAACACTTGCCCCCAGGCTATGGTGGATTGTGTTGACCCCAGAGTTTTGTTTTCTGAACTTCGGAGTATTTTGAACAAAATGGTTACCTAAAAATTTTGATCGGATACATATGGGGAAACGAGGGCGTTGGGGTTTTGGTTACGTTCCGATCAATTTTTAATGTTAAAAAGGTAACTAGATTTTTCAATTTCAAAACAAATAAGCCTTCTCAAAGGTTTATAAGTAGAATGCTTATAATAAATTTGCTTATGGCGCCTTCCAAGGCACCATAAGCAAATAACACAAATAATGAGATTGCTTATGTCCTTGGCGCCTTTCCAAGGCACTTTTGAGGTTTAGCGATCTATGTCAAGGCCAGGCACTTTTGAGGCTCAGTGAACTGTATCAAGGGCAGGTTCTTTGGAATTTCACTGTACTCTGTAGCTTTAAGACTTAGTAGTGCAACGACTAGTTGCGCAATACATTGTGAGCGTCCTATGACTCCTTCCTGCAATGGATTCTACGGGTGTCGTGTATCATTACGTCGTACGCATAAGACTGGTGTCATACATAAATGCATTGAAGTCAATGAATTCTTACACAAACGATTTCTTTGGCCTTGAGTGTGGATGTAAATAGCTTGCTGGAGAGTTAATATCACAGTTCCAAATAGACATTTGACTAACTTATATTAATTAAAATTTGAAAAACTTTCTATTATTAAAAATGAGTGGTTTACACTATTGCAACTTGAAAAAGTTGACAATACTGATATGAAGACGAGAGTTCCCAATGTAGCAGTGGAAATTGCAAAGGATTGTGTGCTAACATTTCAGTGGGATGATATGTTTGGTAGTTATGTTATATTTTTGAGCAATTTAAGTTTGGAAAAAAATTATGCTTTGCAGCTAAAGTGAACATTATGAATATATTTAGACTACAACTTGGATTAAATGCAATTATGAAGCACATTGAGGACAATAGATTATGACATCTTGTGAAAAAATGGGCAATATATATGTTATTACTTCATTACATTTCTGACAATAAAAAGGTTTTATATTGTTTTTTTTCTAGTTAGATGTCTTTAGTTAGTCGTTTCCTCCTCTCCTAGGGAGTCAATAAGATTTATTCTATGAGGTAGTTTAGTTTATAATTGATAGTGTGAGTGTCAAGAACAAAATAATGGATGGATTTGGGAAACAAAATCATGCGGAACCATGATACTTTAGAAATATGTTTGAATTAAAATGATCAGTTTCAAAAATTATCAGTGCAAAAGAAAATATTCTCTCAAAGAATGCTTGATAATATCATGAAAAACACATCTCCATCTTTGAATTACAATATAAACCTTTTTTGTTCTGGGGCAAATGTATTCACACAATTTATTAAAATACTTATCGAAACAAATCAAAATTATATTTTAGATTTGATTGAACACTACCTAAACATTCTATGTTGATTCAAAAGTCCATATGAATAATTGTTTCATAAGAACAGCAAAATAAGTCAACAATTTAAAAAAAAGTCCAATCATGTTTTAATTAATTTTAAAGTGTGAAACCACTTGATTACTCTCTCTCTCTCTCTCTAGAAGTAAAAATAACATTCCTTTTTGATTGCAAGTTAGTTTCTATTTGGCAGTGCGACAGTCAAAAGTAAAAAGTTTGCATACATTGGGCAGTTGGTCTTCCTGTGAGAATTGCACTGTCGCAGATGATATAATGAAAAGTGTAGATTGTGCAATCCATGCAAATTATATAAGGGAAAGGCAGTTACTATTAAATACTGTAACTCATGTCTAGAAGAAGTTTGTGTTTCTAATGCTAAAGGTTTTTTATGTTCAAACTGTCACTGTGATAAGTGGCTGTACGGTCAAACTCTAACTGATGTGATCAGTGAAAATACTTCCCAGTAATGATTAGAAGAAACTCTTAATAAACATTTAGTTTAGTCCTAAGAGACTGCTATCGTGAATTTAAATTGTTTTGGAAAGAACAGTTTGGTCCACACTTCAATTTCCGAAACAACAAGAAAGTATTGTTTCTACGTTATCGTTGTGAAAATAATGGTAGTTATGATTATAAGCCTACGGATTTTTATTTGGCTGTCACAGAGATTGATTCTCCATTTGAGAATTTCATTTGTGATATTACATCAAATAAACAAATTGAAACACTTGAATTTCACAATATGAATGGAAAAAGTATCATTGACTTACAAAGAGATATGATAAGAGTGAAACTACGTTGTATTGTAGTAAATGTGATTCTGAATATTCTCGATATGACCAATACAAGGTTAATGCATATGATCTACCACCACTAGTCGTGTTCGACGACGATGAATACATGTAGAAGAAGAAATCCAAAGAAAATGAAAAAAAAAACTTTTTGTATAGATATATTTTATTAATAAACAAATTTACGAACATTATTAGAACATTTTATTCTTAGTGCACTGAAATCGATATTATATAGATAGGAGAGGTTATTTTCCACAATGAAATCATTCAGACGAAATTAAATCACTCCACAATGAATCATGCCTGACAAGTTGAAAACAATCACACCATTATTTTTTGAAAAGATTGAATTGGTTATTCCGTTTTCAAAATTTTGTGAGTCGTGATCTTTTGATTGCATAGTCAATTCATACAGATTTCTGTAATATTTTTTATCAAATGATAAAGTATGCAAAAGAATTATACACCTCGCACACATGGCTGCATAGGCCAAAAAAATCAAAATCGTAGGGGGGTGAGGTCCAGGATCCAACGGCATTAGCACTCTTCACAAAGGAAGAGGTGAGTTTTGAGGGGATTTCTCCATTGACAACGCTTCACTTTTTAGGGAAAGTAGAAATAACGTTTTTTGTTGATATGATTTTTTTCAATAAATTCTTCTCTCTCTCTCTACTTGATAAATGACGAATGGGTATAACTACGAGCACTAGGGGCAATGTGTTGTTGATTGGTTACTGCATGGGGAACAAAAAGTTTGATATTGTTCTCAGTTTTTCCACTGCCAATACAATAGAGTTCATAACCTGTTGTTTTCGAACATGAAGAATTGCAAAGTGACATTGACATTTCCATCAGGTGCTTCAGCAAGTATTTTTCTCAAAATGAAATTGGCTGGAGCTAACTGTAACTTTATGTCAATCTTAACGTTGGGAGGCAGTGATTGAGACATATTAAATATTTCATGATTGAATTTTCCAACTAAATGATACTCTTTGGTCACTGCAGCAGTTAACTCACCATCAGTATCAACGTTCGATATATATTCATAACCCAGTGCTTGCCCTCTCAACTCCCTATATGACTTTGGAGTCATCAACATGAATTGTATTTAGCTTGCATGGTTTGATCAATTATTGCTAGTGCTCACCAATGTTCCATTAATGAATAAAATAAATCATTTGAACAAGTTGAGTAGGATACATTTTTATAGGATAGACCATCAGTAGCGATAGGAGTTGGATTGTCCGACTTTTTCTGTACCCCAACATTTAAATCCATAAATGTAGATGATCAATCAATGAAACAATTTTCATTGGAAAACATTTGAAAGTGTATATTTTCTGACAGGGGTTTTTGAGGATGAAATTGTTCATAGTAGCCATATTTGACATTGACATCAACATTTTCAGCATTGAATACATTCAATGACGATTTGATTGATGGATGCCATTCTTTGTGGAGGAGATAAGTCATCTTAAGAAAATAAATCCTTCTTTGATCTAACTATTTTATTTTTCTTCTTATAACTCTTTTTTTATCTTCAAAGTAGTTTTTGATGTCTTTCGCTTCCCACCTGATTAAAAACTGACGAGTGAATGACGATCACGCACCCTTTATTAATCCCTTCCTATTTTGCTGAGATTTTGATTGTTCGCCAATAGTTCTTGCTGAAAATCAAATATATTCCTTAAGACTCTTGTTTAATTTTTTTATCCGAGCCCCAGTCTCTGTAGTGCTGAGGCAGCAAAAGTTGTTGCAATCGGTACAATATATTTTCTGGCCAGGGGTAGCACAGAACGAAATTGCCAGGCAAACCAAATAACAAAACCATAGCCAGACATTTTAGTATGCCCCTTTTAATGGTCCAATCCATCACCTATTTGACGAGGACGTGGAGAGTTAACCTAACAATCAATGTCAGGACAGACAAATTGAATTCTCCAGTTCAAAGTGAAACCAGTTATTTTTCAACTTGCAATGTTTTCCTTGATTACTGAACATATTTCATGCATATTTTTTGTATTCCATGTACGGTATGGTAGCAATAGGGTAACCATCAGAGTCAAAAGTTGCCACAGCACCTTCACCACCGAAGTCAAAGGGTATAATTTTAATTTCATATAGGGCCTTTCTTAGAACATCATATATATTCTTGATAATACAATCGACGAGAGCAACTTGATATCTGCCTTCAAATTTTATTGTAGGAGATAGTTTAGTCCAAAAATCACTTGTTTTATTCAAATCGTCATAGAGAAGATCGAAAACATTGGATATGAATGTCACACAGAAATCATTTGGCATTGTTTACAACTTCAACACCTATCCAAGAACCAAACTAAGAGTTTTACCCAAGCCAGCGAACTAACAACTGTTTCTTACCACCCTGTGTTCAAGTTTTTAATGCTTTTTCAATTTAATAATTACCACTTTCTTTAACTTTTTGAAATTCATAGGAATAAAATCCTCCCAAAATCTCATCATCTTTGCTGGCTTGTAGTGGATAGGTCACGGGGTTAGTCTCTAGAATTTTTGACTCTTTAAAAAGTTCAGAAGACCATAGGTAATTTCCTTTTTCAAAAATATTGCTTGTACGATTGATTCAAACTGTATAACCGACAGAGAATATGCTTTTAGCTCCACTTTCATTGCTAAAAAATATTATTTGAGAAAAATGTCAAGTATATTGTCACCATGATGAGCTTCGGGAACACTACCATTGGACAGGGTGTGATGAAGACGTTGATTGTTAACATGCATTATTTTTTCCAAATCATGAATAAGGTTTGCAGTATTTTTTAGTGTGCATTATCTGGAATTGAGAAGAAGAATGGTTCTAATCAATTGTTCAGCCAATGCAGCCTTTATTGGACTATGACTATGATAAACTCTGTACCATATTTCAATAGAATTTTGTTTACATGTAGATTGACAAATTCAATAACTCGGTCTATCTGAATTTTACTATAGGAATCTTGGACAAGTATTGTATCTAGAGCAATTGCAATCTCATCCCCACGCTTAAATTTCAATGGAATTGCATATGAGTAGTGACTAAAATACTAATCGCAAATAGAATGTACTTAAAGGGTTTACTTTATTGTCACTGTATCTTATCCAAAGTAACAAGATCAGCTTGAATAATTTGCATTGGGTAGAAGGCCTTTGTTTTTCGATGTTGATTACTGCAAATTCCACGATTTCAATGAAGAGAATAGCTCGGTTCACATCATAGATATTCTTTTGCTACACTCTGTTTAACATTAGAGGCATGAGCAAGTGTACTGGGGATGCTAAGACTTCCTTTTCTTACCAACATTTGTATGGATATGTTTCAGAGTTTTATTAGTTTTGCACGTAAATGTGTACTTCCTCTTCTACTACCTTTTTGTATACTAACGCTGGAGGCGGTGGAAAGAAGTGTTTTCCTATTCTTTAAAGTTGAATCATCATCACCGTTGTAGATCAATTTGCGTGTACTTGTTAGCATTAGCGTTTTAAAATCATCCTTTTCAGAATTGTCATCATCATCATCATCATCATTCACTGACATTATTCTTTTAAAGTGTTCCTGTTAAACACAAGTGCCTTGGTGAAGTTCTATGTGTTTAAATATTTCAAAAGATCTGTGTCCATAAATATACTTGTAGCATCAATTTGAAGCATCACTGCTTTCATTCAAATAATTTAACAATTTTATAACCCGCTCCCGATAGGAAACTGGTAATAAATCTAATATTTTCTATATATCCTATAGTAATGGTGCTGTTGCTGCTGCTGAAGAAGAAGTACTTGACTCTTGTGGCTTAACTGCAACATTCACAACACTGATGGGTTTTACTTGATACGGTTTTTCTTTGTCAACACGACGAAGTGCCATTTTAAAAATCAAAAGTTTCTGATCAGCAGGCATACTATTGTCATTAAGGAAATCTGTGAGATTACCCTCAAAAGTTTGTAGTGGATATAGAGCCTCATCAATTGCAGTCAATTTATATTGTTTAGCCATATTTTCCTCTCATGGCGATGGAAGAAGAAGATTGCTAACAAGACCGGCAATTGTTAGCCATAAAACATTGAAAACACCTTCCCTAGCTGAACTAAGTGTTTTTCTTTTCCGTTTTGTCTGTTTTTTTTTACCTTGGAAATTGTACGAATAATGGATTGGTGTTCTCTAGTTTGCTTCTTAAGGTCATTTGGTAGATTAACATCGCCTACAGTTAAATTTAAACACAGTTTGGAATTGAGTTTAATAAATTCACGATCTACATTGTTCAGTATGGCCTTCCTAAGTCGTGGTTTTGAACTATTCAAAACAGAGAAGAAGTATCTGTTGTGATATAACTTCTTCAACGTCATAGTTTCAACTAATATCTTTTCCTATCACCCACCGGCAAAAATACAGTTATTTTACGATCCAAAATATTACTAACAGCACTTAGTTCTTCAGGCGCATTTTCAATTAAGGTCAATTAATTAGAATTTTATTTTGAACAGAATAAATTTGTTTGTTTAAAGTCATTGGGAACTTCAGTCACGAACAAATTTTAGAAAATGTAATGAGTACAGTTCAATGCCAGCGCTTGCATACATTTACTCTGATGACAGAGATTGTGTAGGACAATGGTGACGGAAGTATTTTTATGATGAGAACGTACTGTGAACAATTGAATCATTTCCTCAGACCATTGCTCTATCGATTTGGCCAAATTATAAATAAATAAGCCAAGAATTTGGTTCCAATGAATTGAATACAGAATCTAATCCCTTGATGAATTTAACTTGAGGTTCTATTGCCCTTATCCGATCATATAACTCGTGACAAACACTGTAGCAATAGTTAATAGTTTTTATTGGCGTTTGATGTTTATTATCCGCTGACAACAACAGCATTTTTCGTCAATTCTAAAGTATTTTCATCAAAAGTGTTGTTTTCCCACTCATTAATAGCCCACAGAGAAAAGATCTGAATATGTTATAAACTTATACATAATCTATGAACCTCATTGTTTTTTATGTGCCTGCGATCCTATTCAATGAACATCAATAACTGAGTTAAAACCAATAGTTTACTATATTAAATATATTTACATATTATTTTTGTCAACAGTAAAAAAAACAAAAAAACTTATACATGCATAAAAAAAACTTTTTAATAAAATATATATTATACAACAAAAACAACTTGTATATACAAAAACACAAAACAACCTACACAAGAAAATCTGCTCTAAGTCACTAAAAGAAACCGGCAGTGGCACCTACCCCCTCTGGCGGCAATTCGGGTTGCCTAAGGCCGTGCCCTCCCTCCCCCCGGACCGTTATACCCTCCCCCAAAGTTTTGGGGAAATTGTTTTATTGAAGTTTACTCACACCAAGTCTTTCCCTATGACGGACACACTCGCTTTGGTTGGAATTTAAATAGTGCTCAAGCGGGAGGGTACTCACACCATCTTTTCAAACATAGACCTTGTCAGAAATGATACCCATAGCAATCTTATTGAAATTTACATTAAAATTCTTATAGTTTCACGAGCGAATTACCAAAAGCTTTGCTCGTGGAATTTTATTTTCAACAATACAATTCCAATACATTTGCAGAGTGCGAATCTTTTCCACATAGTGCGTAAGTACTCCCTTGCAACGTTTTTGATTTCCTATTTGTATGTCTGTATAAATTACACCTTCTGACTGACAGACATACCACGGGAAGGCATGTTACTTCCCGTTTCTGGTTTTAAAATTAAAAATTGATTTGGTGCCCGAAGTTTGACAATCTCCGGATAGAAATTACCGTCCCAGTTGGTATAATGCATCCGAGAACTGATGATTTCACCGTGCACCAAATCATTTATTAAGTTTTCGGGTTTTACTTTTAAAATTAGAGAATCTGTGTCCCTAAAGCAGACCTTTACTTCTTCCTTCCCCAGCCACTGTACCATAGTCACATTGTAGTAGAATTCTTACATGAGCTTTTTAAAAATTTCCAGGACGGCACTGCCTGCAGCAATATTTTTATTAAGGACAATGTTTCTTTTTTTTCTATTCAATAGTACCATGTCCAGACCAATGATTGTAGAGGAAGTGTAGTTCGTATTTGGCAATAATTCGAGTACATTGTTCGGGATCGGTTAAAAATCAAAACGATTCCTATTACAAACACTTTCGCACATTTTACCAAAGGCAAAATTTAAAATGAGTTTACAAATTTCTTTTTAGATCTTCCTTTTTGCTTCAGAATGTTTCTTGACAAAAGTGTAAACAAATGTTTTTCAAATAAGATTTTTGACTAAATTGGAGGGCTCTATTAATCTTTGTGACGTTGAAACCGCTGTAGCACATCCATTTCAACGCCACGTGATGCACAAAATTATTTTTCTTTGGCAGAAGCTCGGCAATAAGTTTCTATTTTGGAAGGTGTCCAATGCATTCCCTCCACCTCGACCAAACATCTGTTGCGGGGACTCAAAAAGTCCCTAGGTACAGATCTGTTAAGGCATAGAAAAACAAAATCTTTTACTGAAGCTCAGAAATAAAATCCTTTACCGAAGCAGTGAAGGTTCACTGGTATCTCCCCATCAATTTCAAAAAACCTTCCAACCGGTCCATTGTCCTCAACTCTGCCAAGGTCAGTGAAATCTTAAGCTTGAGAGTCATTTGTACATTTTTAGTCACCACAGGGTAGAGTGTAATGAGACATAGCCGAGGGGGATAAGAAACTCATATCAAGGAAAACTGCATCTGAAATTGTCCCTGTCTTCTCTCCAGTTGGATCAGTTTCCAAGATACGGTACCCATTAAAAACATACCGACCTCTTATTGACCCCTCGATAAACAAGTGTTGATCAATTTCAGTTATGATTTCAATTCTTCCCCGATAATCTTTAGGATGAGATCCATTAGGGTTAGGAGATGAGGAGGGAAAAAATACTGTCATATCAAGATCAATTCTTCGTATTTTGACCCGTATTTTTACACACAATGCCCAACAGAGTAAGAAGTTGACTTTAAAAATACAACTTGCAGTAGTCAAACCCATTTTTACACCCTGCTTCTTCCCACGATCGTGCATAATGTCCTAAAATGACTCTATTGAGGAAATGTTCTCCTTGGAATCTCAACTTGAAGTTATAATGATCATAAGGGTATGCGCCCTTGACCGTCAACAAATCATATAAATCATTTGGAAATTGTTGTTTGAGAAGGAGGAAAGCGTTGCAGCCGTCATCGTTTTTCTGCACTTGAATCAATTCACTCAAAGATTAGGGGGAAAGCTGAAGGAATCTAAAAAGCGGAGTTCATTCTTGTACTCAACACCGTCTTCAACATATTTCCACATAAATTCCAAAACAAGCAACTTTTCTGCTGATTTAGGTATTATTTTGTAGGATAAGCTGTCTACCACCAATGCATCATCCACATATCCATTTCTTTTAAGTTGTGCGATTGTTGATAGCAAAAACTTCAGATCAAAGTTGGAATAGTGTGTAAAAACTGAAAGAAAGAGCTGCTGTTGAATTTTTAAACTATATCTATTATGGGCCCACCCCTCAAAGTTAATCTTCCCCGTTTAATTGGGATCAATATTGTCGTCATGATCTTCAACAGCAACTTTCGTGGTAAGATCACCCCTACAAACCCAAAAAACTGTCCCCTTATCTAGAGCACGTTGCTCCTTGGCTGATAATGACTCGGGGTAGTAGATGTGACTCAATCACTAAAAGAATTTATTTTCTGTTTTAATTAGCCACACTAGTAATTTCTCCATGCTACCCTCCTCATCCATAGTCGTAAAAACTCTTCCAATTGTATTTTTTTATCGGGATCTCCTTGGGCATGGGCATAAGAACTCGCTTTGATTCTGTGTTTCTTGACTATATTTGGCCCCGATGGGTCAGATACCTCCAACTGTGTCACTTTACAAACCAAAGCTACTTTATCAATCTGCAAGAGGAAATTTTGGAATTTTTTAAATTGTAAAGTAGCTTTGTCTCCTTCCGAAAATTTTACCCTTTGATTGCGGTGAACTTGCAATATTTCATATGATCTTTGAATGTTCGTTAGGATCGAAAAGTGGACAGAAAAAATGGGCAATACTGCCAAGTCCCTTGGAATTTATACTCGGACAAGAATCGACTGATTGCAGTAACGGGGAAAATTGCAGTAACGGGGTTTACCATTTGCCGCCAAAAATACATATTTAAAACATTGCAAACCTGTGTCAAATTTTAAACCCTGAACTCCCCCTGTGGTTGACAAATCCCGGTGGCATTTATTGTTCAGTTATCTCTTCCCGCCCCCTTATAATATTTTTTTATCTATTGAGATTCAGATCTAAATGTTAAATGTATAAAACTTTGGACCCACTTCCGTTATCATTAAATATTTTCAAAGTGGATATTAATTTATTAAGTCAATTCAAGAAGTTACCATCAAATTCGTTTACTCCAGGGTAAAGAGTTTGATTGCCGGTTGAAAAATAAAAGTAAAAAATATCCCCTGACGTCCTTTTTTGTGAATAAACTTTTTGGTTAACTGATGCTTTATCGCTTGCTGACCGACCCAATTCTGAATCTGAGTGTCAGTAAGTACTCGAATTTGGTCAATATAGGTGTGGAAAACACTGACATGGTTTGTAAAATAACACCCTCGTCAACTTCTCTTCAGGAGGCTTAAAAACTACCCTGTGCGTTTGTATATGCCCTAGAGCAGATTCTAACAAATTAAATTCACGAACTCTCAGGGATGTGAAGGTATTTTCCAGTCCTACACGGCTTTGCATGGGACTCAATTCACTAAAAGTAAGATCCAAAAATTTCAATAAGGCCGTTCATCTCTCTGTTGTAAATTGGAAACTGGGGGATACTACATGACGTACCTTCAGAAACATCTTCTTGTGATGATTTTCCTTGTGAAAGTGACAACTATCGATGTTATGTTGAAGTCCTGGGCCAGGGAAGGTAGCCGATTTTATAGATTTCCCCTCTAGATAAAATGAACGGAGTTTTTTCTTTGAGGAAAGTCATATCACAGTTATATTACACTCTTATCACAGTTATATTACACTCTGCATTTTATTTTCTTGAATTTGGATTCCTATTCATATTATTTATCAAACAGATGGATAATAAACTATAGATTTTTATAATTGCACACACACACACACACACAAACATGAGGGGAAAATACAACTTTTTTCTTCATTTCCATAAGGAAAGCTGGTCAATTCCTGTCCACTCAGAGAGGTTGCAATTAAGTCCAAAAGTTTGTTCATGACATCCCTGTTTACGTGTCCAGGAGATTCATCCACAAAATTTCCACAACAGCTTTAGGACAAATTGGCATTTGAACTTCCTGGGGCACAATGGTAGATGGAACTGTAATGTTCAGAGGCGGCAAAGCATAATTGAACAGATCACCCTGACATCGCTATTCTGATGAGTCTGCCCTGATCTTTTCATCGGATCAGTCTAGAATAATAAAATAAAATGTAATAAGACTGAATAGTCTTGATTTTTCTTAGACTTTAATTGAAAAATCTGAAAGAAAAAAGTTACTCCAAGACATTCTTTTCTCCGTGACGTTTTTTAACTTAGACATTTTTTTCTTTGTGACGTTGTTTTTTTTCTTTGCTTTGTGAGGTTTTTTTCTTCATGACGATTTTTTCTTCGAGACATTTCTTAACTTAAAAAGTTTTTTTCTTTGCCTTCTGACGTTTTTTGCACTTTATTAGTTTTGATATTGCTTTTTACTGTCCTCTGAAGGCCCAGGCTCTAAAACATTTCACAAATTTATTTCAAAGGTTCAAGAATAACTAGGAGGGAAGATTTTTAAACTAAAGCTGATGTTTATAATACAAACACGTACAATTCTGTGACATAGCAAGTGGATGAAACCTAATGCTTAGATTGTATTTCCAAGAACATAATATCTGTTGATTCAGATAGCTAATAAAAAATACAAAAACTATGTTCACCAAAGATTGTATATCATTTTAAGACATGAAGAAAAAAGTTTGAAAAAACCTAATTGAAAAAGCAATGTTCAGAATAAAAAATAGGTAAGATTCGTCTCAAGGGCTATGCTCGCAAACCACTCAAAGGCAGTGTTTATGCACTTTTTATTTTTTTTTATTGTTCTTTATCGTCCCCTGAAGGTCCACGTTCAAAAATATTTCACGAGTTGACTTCAATGGTTCAAGAATAACTAGTAGGGAGGGGAGTTTTTTTTAATTAAAGATGATGTGTGATATACAAGCACATACAATGCAATGGTATACCAAGTGCATGAAACCTATTGCTTAGATCGTATTTCTAAGTACTTAAGAATATCATTGACTTATTTGTTCAGATGGCTACAGCACCATTCTTTTAGGAGATCTCAGGTCTCACATTTGATTCCTACACCAGACAAATAATTCATGAATTCAATGGGCAGGCTTTGACTTATTAATAGGATACTACTGATTTTATTTAATTGTTAATTCATAACGTGATATGTGAGGGTTTCTGTCAATATATTTCTGAGAACAATTTATTAGCATCGACTTGTTCCAAATAAATTCTGAGCGCCCCCCCCAAAAAAAAAGAAAAAATTAAAATGTTTAGAATTAGAAAATGTAAGGTTCCCCTCAAGGGCTAAGCTCGCCAACCACTCAAAGGCAGTGTTTATGCACTTTTTAGTTTTGCCGTCCCTTGCTCTTTACCGTCCCCTGAAGGTACAGGTTCAAAAATATTTCATGAATTGAATTCAAAGGTTAAAGAATAACTAGTAGGGAGGGGAGTTCTATAAATGAAAGATGATATGTGACATGCAGTTACTTGCAATTTGGTAACTAAAGGGATTGTAAATGTGCTTCGATAAATCAACCCCTTCCATTTAGCATATGACAAAAGTACTTAGATCACCAATCTGTTACAATGGTTCATCAGAATCCATATCCATATCGTAACTTATCTTAATAGACATAACTGTTAACAATTCAATCACTGTTCAAACATTTTTTCTAACTTGAATGAACGTAAGCGAGTCAAACGTCTATTTCAAACTGTGATATCAAATCCTCATCAAGTTATTTATATCCAAGCTCAAGGCCAAACAAATCGATTGTGTATGAATTCATTGACTCCACTCTAATTCATACGAAGCATTGATGCATGACACCGGTCCTATCCGTACGACGCAATAATGCACGATACCCGTAGAATTAAATGCGGGAAGGAGTCTTAGAACTCTCAGAATCTATTGCGCAACTAATTCTTTGCACTACTAAGTCTCAAGGCTAGAGAGTATAGTGACATTCAAAAGTACCTGCCCTTGATATAGTTTACTGAACCTTAAAGGTGCTTGGCCTTGATAAAGATTGCAGAGCCTCAAGTAATAGCCTTAATAGAGCTCATTGGCCCTCAAAAGTGCCTTGGAAAGACGCCAATGAACCGGCCATAAGCAAATTCACTATAAACATTCTATTTTAATAAGACAACCCCTGCCATATAAACCTTATATGATCCTAGCGTATTAAATTTTAACTGTTCCCCCAAACTGTTGAGGCATTATTATAAGATCTTTGGACTATTTTGAAAAAAATTGCTACCTCAAAATTTATGTATTAGGAAGTATTTTGGGAGAAGAGGGTATGGGGGCTGGTTGCTCTCTGATCACTTTTAACTCTTAAAAAGCAAACTAGAACTGTCAATGTCTAAGCAAATGAGCTCTTCCGAAGTTTATAGGAAAATCCACTTCTGTGAAAACCTTATATGCCCCCAGGGCATAACTTACAACTCTTGCTCCCTGGCTCTGGGGAGTTGAGTTGACCCCGGATTTTCTGTTTTCTGATCTTTGGGATGTTTTGAAAAATTGCGATCTCCAAATTTTTATCGGATGTATTTAGGGAACGAGGGCGGGGGGGAGAGGCTACTTGCCCTCCGATCCCTTGTTATTCTTAAAAAGGCAACTGGAACTTTCAATTTCTAATCAAGATGAACTTCTCCTAAGTCTATACGAAACACAACTTCCATAAAAACCGGGTATATCCCCGGGGTAGAACTTACTATAACTGCTCATGGCTCTCGGGTTTTGTGTTGATCCTAGGGTTTCTGTTTTCTTAACTTTGGAGTTTTTGAGCAAAATAACTAATTCAAGACTTTGAGCGGATTCATTTGGGGAAAAGAGGGTGTGAAGGGGCTAGTTGTCCTCCAATCCCTTTTGAAAAAGCACAAAGAACTTTCATACAAAGCACTAGAGCTTTCAATTTATAATCAAAAAAGTTCCTATAAAATTTTGCACAACCACCTTTTCTATAAAAACCTTAAATGCCCCTGGGGCTGGGGCATTCTTACAAGACTTGCCCCAGGGTTCTTGGGGTTTTATCACCTCGGAGTTTTTGTTATCTAATGTTTGAAGTATTTTGAACAAAATGGCTATATGAATTCGGAGACATGGGGGGGGATAGTTGCCCTCCGATCACTGTTGACTATTAAAAAGGGCACTAGAACTTCCGATTTATAATCGAATAATTCCCCTCCAAAGTGTATATGACCATCCCTTTATTACAACCCTTAAATGTACCCAGGGCATAACTTACAACCCTTTTTGCTCTGGCTCGGGGGTTTTGTCGACCCCGGAATTTTCGTCATCTGATTTTTGGAGTATTTTGATTAAAATGGCTATCTCCAAATTTTTATTGGATGTACTTGGCGAAAAAAGGTGTCAACGGAGGACTAGCTGCCCTAGCTCTTGCTTCTGAATCTTAAAAAGGGCACTAGAATTTCCGTTTTTCAATCAAATAAACTCCCTCTGAAGTTTATACAACGACTCCTTCCACATGAAGTGCCTCTGTGTAAAAATATAATAAATGATAAAAAAATTTAAGCCTATATGCCTTTACTAAAGGCACCGTCTATAGTGTTGCCTCTGATCAGTAATACTTATTTATTACAACCGTAGGCCATTCAAACAGCGTAAAAAACTCCCTGGCGCAAACCAACGCTTAGAATCAATCCAAGCTGATGCTACTTAATAACCACTTCAGGCTGCCAGATTAGGAGCTGGTTTTGGAGTGGAGGTATACTATGGGTACCACCGAACAGGATCTTTAAACTTCTAACAAAGCCGGGTTTCATTCTACAAAGCCGTACTTCTGGGTATTCTCTCCATAAAGATACCCCCGACTCAACTTAGGACGTTAATTCTCCAAAAAAAGATATCAGCTACGGAATTGATAAATTGAAAAATATTTAATGTTAAAAAAATTTCTTCATAAACTAACGTTATTTGCCTTCTTTCCCCTCCCACACAACAAAAAAGTACACAAAAAATAATCATAGTGTGCCAGGCAAGAGAAACGACATACTTGCTTTTCCCATTGTAGTGATGCTAAGTTTTGGAATGTTTAAGAAATAGACTATACATGCTCATACTGTAAGGATAAAATATCTCTAAAGTAAATAATATAGAACATTGGAAACAACTATGTGAAATTTGAAACATTGAAATGTCACTCTTCAGACTTGTCTTAAACTTATATTTTAGCCTATTGATATAACTTTATCAGACAGTTCGTGGCAACAAACTGTAAGTAAGGAGCGACCCGCCACAATTGTATTCGAAGCTCTAAAAAAAGAATTTTGATATCAATAGATACACCAAAAGAATCGGTTTTTATGCTCATTTTAAATATATGTTTAGAAAATTTGCTTTATTTCCCAAAAAAGGGGAAACACCTCCTAAAAGTTACAGAACCTTAATGAAAATAACACCGTCTAACTTAGCGTATCAGAGAACCCTACCGTAGAAGTTTTAAGCTCCAATCTGCAAAAATGAGGGATTTTGTATTTTTTGCCAGAAGAAAGATCACGGATGCGTTTTTATTTCTAGTTTTTTTTTTTCGAGGGATAATCATATCGACCGAGTGATCCTAAAATATCGCAAGAAGGCTAATATTGCAAGGCTCGTGGGAGGAGGCAACTCGGCCCCCTCCCACGCTCAATTTTTTTCCAAAAATATCTGATCAAAATTTTTAATAGCCATTTTGTTCAACATAGTAGAAAAATCTATTAACTATGTCTTTAAGGATGACTTAATCCCCCACCGTCCCGTGGAAAGGGCTACAAATTATGAACTTTGCCCATTGTGTACATATGTTATTGGTTATTGGGAAGTATACAGACGTTAGTAGTAAGACACTTAGTACCACTGGACATACAGCTGGACGTAAATCGTATAAACCTACCAAATACGTTACATTTAAGCCAAAAGCTGTGGCGATCATGCTGGGCGAACATATAACCAGTTAGTGATCTAAATTATAAACCAGTATTTGTAACAAAAAGGTATCTCACTTGCATAATCCACACCTGAACAAGAATATAAATATTTATTCTACCTTCAGAAGTCATTTGATTCAAGTGCACTCAAAGGGTTAAAGTTACCTACCAGCTAAAGATAAGCCTGAGAGAATGATGACTCCTACACCACATTATATAAATGTCAGAATATGATTAGAATATATTTATCCTTTCGCAAGTCGATTGATTTGATTGACCTAGCTTCACTTCCTGCCTGAGGTCGGAATAATACACAAGTATGAAATGAGGAGTGCCACTAATATGAAATATTGTTTGGTATTAGAGTATGTATAAAGTTGAAACTAGTAAAGTCGTAATCGCCAAGAAAGGAATTTTAGTATAGAAATCAAGAACAATCCTTAGAAATCCAATACAATCCTTAGAAATGAAGTAGTACGGTGGTTGTGGATTTGAACCGTCAAGAACCCCAGCCACCAAGGATCACAACCTCCAAGAGCCTAAATGCCTTTACCTCCACCAACGCTTTAGCCCCCCCCCCCCCCTCATTTTTTTTTTAAATTTACTGTTTTTACTTTTTAACTTTTATTTTTTATATTTTTTTATGATGATTATGGTTATGAACCCATCAAGACGATAAAGGACAATTAGATATCAAGTAGTGAGGTGGTTATGGATTTGAAGCATCAAGAACCCCAACCATCAAGGACCCCAACCATCATGGACCCCAACCTTCAAGATCCCCAATACCCCTCCATCAACCAACTTTTGGATCCTGCCCCTCCCTATTTTTAATACTTTTTTGTGCTTTTTATTTTTTTGAATGTTTTTTTGAACTTTTATTTTTACTTATATATTGTTATTAACATAGAAATTTTTTCGAATTTTTTTACACGTCATAAAATAACATTAAACATACTTCAAACAAAAAAAAGTCACACTTAATATTTTCAAAATACAAAATGAGAATGATATAGATATGTTAGTCGTGATCTTTTACTATTAAGAAAATATTGCTTGTAGTAGCACTTTTCTTCTTTTTTTACTTAGAATTATTTATGGATAGACATTTTTTGACTATTTTGCACATGTAATAAAATGACATGAAATATACTTATAACATAAAAATCACATTTAGTACGAAATGAGAATAATATAGATATGTTCGTCGTGATTTTTACTCTAAGAAAAATAATGTTTGTAGTAACACTTTTCTTTTTTTACTCGGAATTTTTTTGGATTTTTTTTACGTTATGTTTTCAATTTTTTTACTTAAAATGACATGAAGTATACTTCTGAGAGAGATAAAAAACACATACAAATACATAGATTAAAGCATACAAACCGACAAAGACAGGCACTGGGACCAGCAAACACCCGTTCAATCACACAGGCAAAGAGAGTGAGAGACACAAAAACACATACAAATATATAGATGCAGAAATATAAATCGACAAAGACAAACACTGGGACAAGCAAACACCTGTCCAGACACATAGACAAAGAGAGTGAGAGAGACAAAAAAACAAAAAAATACAAAGATTCCGACATAAGAACATATAAATACAGGCACTGGGAGAAACAAACACCGTCCTACAACCACACATACAAAAAAACACATAAAACCACATAGGTCCATACATACAAACGGACAAAGACAGGCACTCGGAGAAGCAAACACCCGCCCATACACACAGGCAAAGATAGTGAGAGTAACATGAACACATAAAAATACATATATTCAGAAATACAAACCGACAAAGACAGGTAGTGGGACATGCAAACAACCGCCCAGACACACAGGCAAAGAGATTGAGAGAGACAAAAACACCTACAAATACATTGATTCAGATATACAAACTGACAAAGATAGGCAGTGGGATAAGAAAACATCCACCCAGACACACAGGCGAAGAGAGGGAGAGAGACAAAAACAAATACAAATATATAGATTCAGACATAAAAACTGACAAAGGCAAACATTGGGAGAAGCAAACGCCTGCCCAGACAAACAGGCGAAGAGAGTGAGAAAGACAAAACACATACAAACACATAGATCCAGACATACAAACCGACAAAGACAGGCAAAGGTACAAGCAAACACCTTCGATTACAGGCAAAATTTTTTAAGATTTTTCAAAAATACAGTGACCAACCATGATCTTCTAAGATTTTTCCCTGAGTTTTCCCAAATTGTGAAGTTCTTTTGCCTACTACCTCACACTCATCAATTTTACCTACTTGAATTTTCCGTTTTTTACATTGTTCATCAAAAAATCAACAAATTCTACATTCTCGTAGATAAACGCGTGAAACCTTCACACAACACTTCACACGATTTTTTTGTGAAACATGTTGCATGACGATTTTTCTCTTCGTGAAACTCGTACATTGGTTTTTTTCCGAGTGAAACTAATTCGTTTACGAAACTCGTTGCCTGCTGATTTGTTTTCGTGGAACTTGTTGCGTACTTATATTTTGTTCGTTAAACTTGTTACATATTGTTTTTTCTCTTCGTAAAACTTGTTGCATCTTGATTTTTCTTTTCGCGAAACCTGTACGAAGATTTTATGCTCGAGAACCTGATTTAGTTCTAGGAAGTTGTTGCTTGCTGATTTTTTTCCCTCGAAATTTCTGCATGCTGATTATTATCCGTGAAACTTGTTATATGTTGATTTTTCTCTTCATGAAACTTGTACATTGACTTTTCTCCATATGATTCTTACTTTCTTCATGGAACTTCTCGCGTGCTGAAGTCTTTTCGTGGAACTTGTTGCACGCGGATTTTTATTCGTAAAACATATTTCATGTTGATTTTTCTCTTCTTAAAACTTGTACATGGATTTTTTTCCTTCCCCTGAAACTGATTTTCTTCATGGAATTTGTTGTGAGCTGATTTATGTTCGGGGAACTAGTTGAGTGCTGATTTTTGCTCGTGAAACTAGACACATTTTTCTTCGTGAAACTCATGCATTGATTTTCTCCTCGCGAAACAGATTTTGTTCATCGAACTTGTTGCGTGCTGTTTTATTTTCGTGCAACTTGCTGAGTGCTGATTTTAACCCATGTAACTTGTCACATGTTGATTTTTTTTCTAAGTGAAACTCGTAAATTGTTTTTTTGCCCGTGAAACTGATTTTACTCATGGAACTTATTGCCCGCTGATTTATTTTCCTTTGTGGAACTTGTATCCTGCTGATATTTTGGGATTTTTTTTTGTTCGTAAAGCTTGTCGCATGTTGATTATTCTCTTGGAGAAACTTATACATTGATCGTCTCCTCGTTAAAGTGATTTTAATCATGGAACTTATTGTATGCATATTTTAGTTCGTGAAACTTGTTGCATGCTGGTTTTTTTTCGTGAAACTTGTTGCATGTTGATTTTTCCCCTCGCGAAATTCACACAATTTTTTCTCCTGATTAAACTTATTTTGTTCAAGGAAGTTGTTACGTGCTGATTTTTGTTCGAGGAAGATTTTGAATGCTGGTTGTTTGTTCGTGAAACTTATTACATGTTGTTTTTCTGTTCGTGAGGCATGTACATTGATTTTTCTCCTCATGAAACTAATTTTCTTCATGGAACTTGTTGCGTGGCGATTTTATCTTGTTCGTAGAACCGGTCGCATGCTGATTTTTGTTTGTGAAACTTGTAGCATATTGATTTTTTTACTTCATGAGACTCCTACATTGATTTTTTCTCCTCGTAAAATTTACTCATCGTGAAACTTATTTTCGTCCTGGTATTTGTTTTTTGCTGATCATTAGTTCGTGGAACTTGTCACATGCTGATTATTGTTAGTGAAACTTGTTGCAAGCTAATTTATCATGATGTGGTAGTAGGTTAACATAACTTACACAGGTTAAGTTATGTTGACATAGGTTGGATGACATGTCATCTAACGGAACTTAACCTAACCTAGCCTATGTAAGTTAGGTTAGGTTAAACTAATAGCATTTCATGATAATTTAAGTTTCACGAAAAATATCATTACACAACAAGGTCCAAGAAGAAAATCAGTTTCGTGAGGAGAAAAATCAATGTAGTAGTATCAAGAACAGAAAAACAAAATGCGACTAGTTTCACGTGCAAAAATCAGCATTCAAAAAGTTCCACAAACATAGATCAGAACGCGACAAGTTCCCTGAAGAAAATTAGTTTCAGGAGGAGAAAAAAATCAATGAACAACTTTCAAGAAGAGAAAAATTGACTTGAAACATATTTCACGGACAAAAATCAACATGCAACAAGTTCCACGAATAAAAAATCTGCATGCGAGAAGTTCCATGAAGAAAGTGAGTTTCAGGAAGAAAAAAATCAATGTAAAAGATTCACGAAGAGAAAAATCAAGATGTAACAAGTTTGAAGGACAATAATTGGCATACAGAAAGTTTGAGGAAACCAAAATAAGCATGCAACAAGCTCCTAGAACGAAATCAGTTTTTCGAGGATAAAAAAAATACTTGTACAAGTTTCACGAATAAAAATCAAGATGCAACAAGTTTCATAAACAACAAATCAACACACAATTTGTCCCAAGAACATATAAACAAAAAATCAAACCACAAGCTCCTTGAACAAAATCAGTTTGATGAAGAGAAAGAAAATCAATGTACAGCTTTCACGAAGAGAAAAATCATCATGCAACAAGTTTCACGAAAAAAAAAACTCAGTATGCAACATGTTCCAAGAACAAAAATCAGCGCGCAATATGTTCCTTGAAAAACAAAATCATTTTCACGAGGTGAAAAGTCAATGTACGAGTTTCACGAAGAGAAAAAATCAAGATGCATGAAGTTCAACGAACAAAATCAGCACTCAGCAAGTTCCTAAAATAAAAAAACAGCGCGCACAATTTGCACGAACAAAATAAGTTTCACGATAAGAAAAATTAATGTACAAGTTTCAAGAAGAGAAATATTAACATGCAATAATCAGCTTCATGGAAAAAATCAGCTGGCAAAGAGTTTCGTGAATGAAATCAGCACAGAACAAGTTCCATGGACAATATCAGTTTCAGGAAGAGAAAAATCATTGTACATGCTTCATGAAGAGAAAAATGCGTTTAACAGGTTTCATGAATAAAAATCAGCAAGCAAGAAGTTTCATAAAAAACACTGTGCAATCAGTTTTTTGAACAAAATCAGTCTTACGAGGAGAAAAATCAAAGTACAAGTTTCACTAACAGAAAAATCACCATGCAATAAGTTTCAGGAAACAAAATAAAAGTATTCAATAAGTTCCATGAATAAAATCAGTTTCGCGACGAGAATAAAAATAAATGTACATGTTTCACGAAGAGAAAAAACAATATGTAACAAGTTTCATGAAAAAAATAAAAGTCGAAACAAGTTCCAAGAACCAAAAAGCAGCTGGCAACGAGTTGCGTGAACGAAATCAGTTTCATGAAGAGAAAAATCAATTTACAAGTTTCGCGAAGAGAACTAGTAAACATACAACAAGTTTCACAAACAAATATCAGCAGGGAACAAGTTCCGTGAACGAAACAAGCACACAACAAGCTCCATGAACAATATCAGATTCAAGAGGAGAAAAATCAATGCATATGTTCGACAAAGAGAGAAATAAGCATGCAACACGCTCTAGGAACAAAAAATCAGGACGCAACAAATTTCATAAGAAAAAACGTTATGCAATAAGTTCCTTGGACAAAATCAGTTTTTTGAGGAGGAAACTCAATGTAAAAGTTTGGTGAAGAGAAAAATCACCATGCAACAAGTTCCATGTGAGAAAAAAAAGCATACAACAAGTTCCATGAATAAACTCAGTATCACGACGTGAGTAAAAATCAATGTACATATTTTACCAAGGGCAAAAACAATAAGTAACAAGTTTCGCGAACAAAATATAAGTATGCAACAAATTCCATGAACAGAAATCACCAAGCAACGAGCTCCGTGAACGAAATCAGTTTCACGAGGAGAAAAATCAATGTACGAGTTTTACGAAGATAAAAATCAACATGCAACATGTTTCACAAATAAAAATCAGGCGATTGTGCCTATAATCTAGGCTTATATTCTATTGAAGCAAATTTGACCTTTGAAAAGGGGAAAACACTTCCAATGGGTTTAAAAGGTCTTGGTAAAAGCTAGAGCATCAGATACAGTACATCAATGAATCTATGTTTGAAGGCTTCACGCGTTTATTTACAAGAAATGTAGAATTTGTTGCTTGTTCGATGAAAAATATAAAAGATGGAATATTTAAGCTGGTAAAATTGATGAGCGGTATGTAGTAATCAAAGAACTTCACAATTTCGTGAAGATTCAGTGAAAAATCTTAGAAAATCATTGGTTATTCACTGTATTTATGGCAAACCTTCGTAAATTTTGCCTGTTATCTAAGTTTTGTTTTCTATTAAAACAAATTTGATTTTTGAAAAAAGGGGAAAACAGCTAAAAAGGGTGTAACAGGTCTTGGTAAAATTTACAGCATCAAATACAGCACATCAAGAAATCTAAGTTTGATTTTTTCAAGTGCTTATCTACAAGGAATATCTGAAAAATTTCTTTGAGATGATGCTGTGGAATCAGAGGGTGCCGCAGAGCAATAGCAGTGTGGCGCTGAAGTGGGAATTGTTTGGAGTAGCACGCTTTAGCCATGAAATGCCGAGTTCCCGGTGTTCAAATAAAAATAAAAAAAAACAGTATTTTATTTAAATTCAGAAGCTTATTTCCGGAGGGAAAGGGTTGAAAGTATCCTAAGAGTGATGAGAGGTGGTGCCACAAGGATGACAGAGGGGTAAGTGTGTAATGTCAGGGTGGTGTGGAGTGTATTGGAGGTTATTAGGATAGGCTTGGCTTGCAAGAACCTGAATCAATGGGTTGAAGTAAAATTTTCAACAAGAAATGTCTGAAAATGTCTTGGGGGGATGGGGCAATGTCAGAGGGTGCTGCAGAGCAGTAGCAGTGTGGCACTTGGCTTGACCTGCCACGTTCAGCAATGAAATGGCGAGTTCCCGTTGTTCGAATAATAAAAAAAGTGTTTCATTTAGATTCGGAAGCCTATTTTCGGTGGAAAATGTTGAGAGTGTCCTAGGGGTGATGAGGGTGGTGCCACGTTGATGGGGGGGGGACAGGTATGTAATGCCATGGTGGTGGAGTGTTTTGGAGGTTATTGTGATAGGCTTGGCTTGCAAAATTTGAATCACCGGATTGAAGTATAATTTTTAACAAGAAATGTCTGAAAAGGTCTTAGGAATGGTAAATGAGTGTCAGAGGGGAAGTCAATAACGTTACTGTGTCGTGAATTGCATAGAGCAACATGTTCTACAGCTTAACATCAAGGTGGAGGTGTGAAAAGAATTATTTCGTGGGGGGGGTGAAAATCTAACATGCACTCAAAGAAATAATGCGTTTTCATTAAAGACCCTTCAAAAATACCTCTTAATACGATTTTAATTTACCTCTAATATCAGCCCACTCCCTGGAAATGATTGCTAAGGGGGTGGGGGCTGCTGCATATTGTCACGGTGGTGTGAAACATTCATAGTCTTGGCTCATAAACGATATATTTTCGTTAAGGATTCTCAGAAATACCTCAATAGTGCCTAAAAATTTACCTCAAATATCAACCTTGACCCGTCTAAAAAAGATTGTTAGGATGTATTTTTCTTCAATACATCATTCTTTTTGTTTATACTTTATTCTTTATAAACTTTTTCAGGTTTTATTTTTTGTTTCTCATGTTTTTAACTGATTTTTCTTTGTTTGAATAATGTTGTGAATTTGTTTTAATTAATAGAAATTATATTTACAAAGGTCTGTGTTTTTAAGATTTATTGTTTAGGACGAGTCTTCAGTCCCTAAGCGTATACACAATTTAAGCATCTTGTAGTCGTCTTTTACGTGTATTAAATAAAAAAAACTAATTTTTTTAACTGAAAGTAAGAAACGACGTTAAAACTTAAAACGAACAGAAATTATTCCGTATATGAAGGGGGCTGTCCCCTCCTCAACGCCTCGCTCTTTACGCTAAAGTTTTTTTATTGTTTAAAAAAATAGAGTTGTGAGAAAGTCAAACTTTAGGGTAAAGAGCGAGGCGTTGAGGAGGGGACAGCCCCCTTCATATACGGAATAATTTCTGTTCGTTTTAAGTTTTAACGTCGTTTCTTACTTTCAGTTAAAAAAACTTGTTTTTTTTATTTAATTTTTGAACGTTTTTGAATTAATGCAGGTTTTGATTTTGGCTCACCGTACATGAATAATTAAAACAAAATTTGCATATTATATTTGGTTAAATGGCTTTCTCAAAACTTGTTTAATTTTATTTACGAACGTTTTTATTAGTAATAAATATACGTAACTTAGAATTAACTTACGTAACGAACTTCTATATTCATAAATTTTTAACACGTATATTAGGGGGTTCGCCCCCTAGTCAATACCCTGCTCTTTAAACTATAGTTCGAATTTTTTTTTCCAGTTCTTTAAAAATGACCTCTTAATCACAATCAGTTGATCAGTTGAAAAACTTGTTTTTTTTTATTTAATTCCTGATCTTTTTCTTTAATAATGCTGGGAAATCCGGCGCCCCCTTCATAGCAATGTCCCTTCCCCCATGAAAACTTCCTTCATGGAAAGATCCTTCCATATAGCCCCCGACCCTCTCCTTCCCCCACCTACCAGAAAAAATCTCCTCTGAAAAAGTCTGTATACTTCCCAATAACCAATACTATATGTTAACATTGAGTAAAGTTCATAACTTTCAGCCCTCCCCCTGGGGACTTTGGGGGATCAAGTCATCCTAAAAGACATTTTTATCATATTTTCGACCATGCTGAACAAAATGGCTATCTCAAAATTTTGATCGGGTGACTTTGGGAAAAAAATGAGCGTGGGAGGGGGCCTAGTTGCCCTCCATTTTTTTTGGTCACTTAAAAAGGGCACTAGAACTTTTAATTTCCGTTCCAATGAGCCCTCCTACGATATTCTAGGACCACTGGGTCGATACGATCACCCCTGGGAAAAAAAACAAACAAATAAACACGCATCCGTGATCTTTCTTCTGGCAAAAAATGGAAAATTCCACATTTTTGTAGATAGGAGCTTGAAACCTCTACAGTAGGGTTCTCTGATACGCTGAATATGATGGTGTGATTTTCATTAAGGTTCTATAACTTTTAGGGGGTCTTTCCCCCTTTTTTCGAAAATCAGCCCAATTTTCTCAGCTACGTAACTTTTGATGGGTAAGATTAAACTTAATGAAACTTATATATTTGAAATCAGAATTAAAATCTGATTCTTTTGATGTATCTATTGGTATCAAAATCCCGTTTTTTAGAGTTTCGGTTACCATTGAGCCGGGTCGCTCCTTACTTACAGTTCGTTACCACGAACTGTTTGATTACTAAAAATTCATTAAGAACAATCAACATTATTATCTGGTATCTCTCCCTAAAAAAGTATTACTTAATGAACAGATACAATTTTGAGAAATAAATATTCTAGTCGTGACGTAACAGGGCATGTCTTTAAAATCCGGGGAGGGCATGTCTTTAAATAGACTATGACATTACTACTGCTCCTAATTTTTAGTTGAAAACCTTCTTTTTTTTACTTAATCTACCCATTAGACAAGATTGATAAAGAATAGCCTATGCTTGCAAACTAAGAGTACTTAGTTTCATTATGCTTATTCTAGTTGCTTTTAGCATTTGACCTCCTTGGAAGTTTTCAATGGCTTTCATTACTCAATTTTGTTTTCCCCAACTACTTATTGCTGCCTATGATCATAACCTCTAACCAGTGTGCTACATAACGCAGACAACTTGAATAATTCCTTGGACATGAAACAGTTAATGTATTTCATAAGAAAAATTCAACCAAATCAAAGTTTATTATAAGTGCTAAGTCTGCCAAATTTACTATCTAAAGATTTGAATATTTATTTCTGTTAACTTAATTTGTCTACACAAAAAGGGCAATATCGGGTTAAGTTCAACGGATTGATCAAGATGTAAATATTTACAGAAAATAGAAGAAACAAGGCCATTAAACATTGCTAGGAACAAAAATTCAATGATGTTTTCTGGCTCAATCAGGGAATTAAAAATATCTTTGGCCAATATAGCAATAATCTATCAGTACAGGGTAAATTAAAAAAACATTGGCAATATTATGATTTTTCAGTAATGGTGCATTATACCTAACACAGAGCTATGCACGAGAGAAATCAAGTTTGGTTAGTCCTAATGAAATAAAATAAAATAAGATGAATATATAATAGTTTAGAAACAAAATTTGGGCTATATATTTGCACATTAGGGGGGGGGGGCATAGCATAGCATATATTAAATACGTAACCTAACCTAACCTAAGTAGGTACTACCTAGGTTAGATAGGTACTACCTACCTTGTAGGTAGCTCCTCCCCCCCCCTATATCCCAAGAAACAACAGTTTAAATATTGCAAACGCAATGAGAAATCACGCTTTGCAATCAATTTAGACAGCAAATACCCGTTTGATGGGTCTTTATATCTGGTTTCCTTGTACAGTCTATAGCGCTTTGCTAAGTATAATGCACCAATACCGATTTTTCTAGGTCAACTTAAGTAAGATTGACAGTTTTTCATTTCTCAGAGTCCAATTTGTGATTCTAGTTTTATTACCATTAGGGGGAGGGGGTAAAGTTTATTGGTACGCCTTAAGGGGGTAAAGTTTGTTGGTACGGAATAGTACAAGTAATTACAGTTTTTATAATTTTATAATTCTTCTGTCTGGGGAGTGGAAATACAATACTGATACCAAAAGAAATGCTGTTATAGAGGTAAAACCCTTTTGATTTCACAGAAAAAGATGAAAGATATACTAATAACTTTTTCAGCTTGAAGATCGAGTCAAAGTATACAAGCTTCTTAACAAGACTGTACAGGAATGTTGTAGCAAGATGGTAACTATACTGCTGTTTTCATTCCCGAATAAATCTATGGAATTTTCAGCCCTTAAAATGATGGTCAAAGAAGAACCAAGGTATAAAACTTTTCTTTATTTTATTTAAGTACCCCTCTCTTAGAGAGTGAAAATTTAATACCTAAAGTCTATTAAACAAAAACTAATCCTAATTATGCGATTATCCCTATAACTATTTTATTTAAGCCAAAAAAATTGAAGGAAAACAATGTTAAAGCTTCTTAATATTTTAACAATCTCAGTTTCATATATTTTGAGGTGGAAGGTAAAATTTTTCTTTATTTTATTTAAGTACCCCTCTCTTATAGATTTAAAGTTTAATACCTAAAGTCTATTGAAGAAAAATAATCGTAATTATGCGATTATCCCTATAACTATTTCATTTAAGCCAAAAAAAATTGAAAGAAAACAATGTTAAAGCTTCTTAATTTTTAAACAATATCAGTTTTATATATTTTGACGTCCAATGTATGCCCCAACGGATAACCCCCCCCCCCCCCCTCACGTAAAATTCCCCGGGGAAATCTTCCCTCGTAGAAAATTCCCCCGGACGATTTCCCTAAAAAATTTTCCCAAATACAGAACTGAGCAGTCAAAGGGACCATTTGTCCCCCCCCACACTTCAACTTAACTTAATCTAACCTGTTGCAGGCAGGGCAATATCCAGGATTTTTCAGGGATGGGGTCTGTTTTGGGGAGGGAGGACTTTAAACATAAAATAAATTTTAAAAACTATCAAAAATTTGCTTATATGGATTTTGTCCCGTTTTTACGAGTCCGACAAACATTTCGGAGGGGGGGGTTCAAACCCCCTACCTCCCAGATATGGCCTTGGTTCCAAGGATAGAATCGAGGGTGAGTATGATGGGGTAGAGTTAAATGAGGGTTGAATTTCAAAGAGGATGACCTATAAGAGAACCATGAATCCTTTTCGAATGTTGACCACAATTTAATAAAATTAATGAAAGCAATAAAGGGAAAAGGAGGTGAGAATTACAAAGGTCATAAGACTCATGAGATTTTACGTGATTTTTTTTGCTCAGAGACCCATGAGAACACCTTAAAGATTCCTTTTCCCCCATCACTCAAAATAAGAATTATCTCCATAGTGCTTAGCCTTTAATAACTAGAGCTTAGAGTATTTAAATATTGTTTTTGTTAGTAATAGTTAGCGACTTTTTCAGTGACTCAGAACTAGTAATGCGCCTTCTTATAAATTTTAAAAGCCAATTCGTGAAAAGAGGGAAACTATAAAGAGAAAAGTAGTAAAATTATGAATTAAAAACAGTTTTCTGATGGAAGTAAAGACGGAAGATGAAACTTCACATGAACAAAAATTATTAGTTTCGATTTTGCCCAACCTACATGTGCAATATTGGTTCAAATAAACTAATTAGTAATACTGAAAAAAAACGACACAATAAAACACGACTAGGAGATGAAGTCTTCAAGTGCCTTGCAGAAAATTAAAACTAATTTATAAGGCTCTTATATTTAATTTTAGCATATCACTTAAATTATCTTAAAACCTGAAGGAAGATCAGTTTTCAGTTAAGCACTAGTTTTTTTTTCATAATTTTGTTTTCCAGATTTTGCAAACGTATGACTACCATAGCCCCTTGCGATTTTTGAGATACATTGCTTATAACATTAGTAGATAGTTACTTTATTAATTACGGTTAGGGGAGGGGGATGTGGAAAGTGACCAAGCTCCTGTTTGTACTAATTTTTGTTTGTTTTCAGTTTGACTTAAATATTCAAATAATGTTTTGCTCGTTTCAAGACTTATTTATTCATCTATATTCCTACCAGTTATCTTATCTTTCTTATGATCGTTTACTCTAGGGTCTGTTGGTTTTGGGTTTTATTTATTCTTTAGTAATAATTTCTAGCCATTTTGAGTTTGAATTATTTTGGGACTTAATTTTGTTAGCAATAAATTTAATATGGCTCTTATACGACTACTTTTTTTTAAAAACAACTTCTTTTTGGTATTTTTAAAAAATTAATTCTAGTTCTTTTTTTGTGACAAAGTTTTGTTATTCATAAAGTAGTTTGTTATTCCAATATTTTTTGAGTTTTCCAAGCTTCTGGCTTATGATTTAAAGTATCCGATTCAAATTTATTAGTTCTAATTTGTGTCTTCAGGTTTATTTAAACATCCCCTCAATATTCCTGGAAATTTTTAGCTGAATAACGATAGCCGTTCCTGGGATACTTCAGACACGCCATTCTGACATCCGGAATATAAATTGTATCTTTTGATTGAGCTTAAAATCCCACTCAACATGCTCTGAAAGTTTCAAATTAGTACCCTCAACTGTTCCTGAGATTAAGCTAAATCTTTATTAACAAAGCTAAATAATGTTTAAGCTAAATATTTTGATTGAGCTCAACAACCCCTGAAAGTTTCAACTAAATAACACTAGGGCTGATTTATCCTCAGACATTGCGTATACGCCCTTTTGACGACCGGGATTCAAATAGTTGTATTTTGATTAAGTTAATATCCCTTTCAGCTCTAAGAGCTTTAACTTGATGCCCTTATTTATTTCTGATATATAGTAAACATGCAATTTTTACACTCAGAATATATAGGGTTCCTTTTAATTTATTTAAACATTAATAATAAAAAAACTTTTTCCACAAAATAATTTTTTCAAAGAAAAGTAAAGAACTCTATTAAAAAAAAATGAGCAAAAATAAAATCAAATTATTTACCAAGAGTGAAACTACCACAAATCAGCATCAATAAACAAATGAATCCCAAAACGAACAGAAATTACAATAAATAACCGAGTCAAACTCAAAACGAGCAGAAATTAACATAAGTTGGGCATAAAACCCCTATGGCTTCCCAAGGCCAGAACAAAATTTGCACTTTACTGAAAAAATTTGGTGTTTTTACTTTTATAACTTAAATAAATCAAATCATATTAACATTTTGAATACTAAATATCAGTATATCTATATTAAACTGACAATGCACATTAATTTGTATTTTTTTAGTTATGCCCCAGGGCATAACTTAAAACCCTTACCCTACCTTAAGGGTTGTGGGGGAGTGTCCTCTTAAAAAAAATATTTTCTATTTGGAAATCAACTACGCTGAACAAAATAGCTATCTCAAATTTTTGACTGGATGTGTTTGGGGGAATGATGGCTGTGGGGGGGGGGGGTCTAGTTGCCCTCTAATCACTTTCGACTATTAAAAAGGGCATTAGCCCTTTAAATTTCCAATCAAATGAGCCCCTTTGGAAGTTTCTACGATAACGCCTTCTATAAAAACCTTATATGCACCCAGGGCATAACTTAAAACCCTTGCCCTGAGGGTTGTGGGGAGTGTCCTCCTCAAAAAAATATTTTCTATCTGGAAATCCCCTACGCGGAACGAAATTGGTATCTCACAATTTTGATTGGATGTGTTTGGGGGAATGATGGGCGTGAGGGGGGGGCAAGGTGCCCTCTAATCACTTTTGACTATTAAAAAGAGCCATAGACCTTTGAATTTCCAATTGAATGAGCCTGTTTTAAATTTTCTACGACAACGCCTTCTATAAAAACCTTATATGCCCCCAGGGCGTAACTTAAAACCTTTACCCTGAAGGTTACGGGGGAGTATCCTCCTCATAAACGTATTTTCTATCTGGAAATCAACTAACCTACACTGAACAAAAGGGCTATTTCAAAATTTTGATTGGATGTAGTTGGGGGAATTATGGATGTGGAGGGGGGAGGGCTAGGTGCCCTCCAATCACTTTCAACAATAAAAAAGGGCACTAACCCTGTGAATTGCCAATCGAATGAGCCTGTTTTGAAGTTTCTATGACAACGCCTTCTATAAGAAAAATTATATGCCCCAAGGGCATAACTTAAAACCCTTGCTCTGAGGGTCGTGGGAAGGTGTCGTCCTCAAAATCATATTTCCTATCTTGAAATCAACTACGCTGAACAAAATGGCTATCTCAAAATTTTCATTGGATGTGTTTGGGGGAATGATGGGCGTTGGGTTGGGTTAGTTGCCCTCCAATCACTCTTGACTATTAAAAAGGGCACTAGCCCTTTGAATTTCCATTCGAATGAGCATGTTTTGAAGTTTCTACGACAACCCACTCCATATGAAGTGCCCTGCTCTAAAGGAAAAAAAAAATAATAAATGAAACATATGTGCCAACATCGTTCTTATATGCCTCCTCAAAAGTGTTCTCCTCAAAAAGATATTTCCTATCTGGAAATCAGCTACGTTGAACAAAATGGCTATCTCGAAACTTTGATTGGATGTTCTTGGGGGAATGATGTGCGTGGGGGTGTGGGGCTAGTTGTCCTCCATTCACTTTCGACTATTAAAAAGAGCACTAGCCACTCCAATTTCCAATCGAAAGAGCCCTTTTCGAAGTTTCTACGACAACTCCTTCGATACGAAGTTCCCAGGTATGGAGAAAAAAACAAAAAAAAACACATTTTGCCCACATCGTTCTTTCTTTAGGCAGCGCTAGTGCGCTGCCTATGATCTGGTCCCATTTCCTGATATTTTCAACTTACTAAACTTAGCCGCTTCTGAGATATTCTACCTACACCCATTAACAACTGGGATGGGCGTTGTGTCTATCAGTTCGGAGTCACAAGTAGCTGCAGCAGTAGTTGAGTTGCATTCAAATCGCCGTCGTAAGTAGCCACAGTTGCATTTTTAAAGTGTTGCGACCGCAAATCGTAGTTGCATGTCGTTAGCAGTAGTAGTCGCAAACAGTCAGCGTTGCACTCGCAAGTAGCCTTAGTCACTGTCACTAGTAATTCCGCTAGCTAGTATGATAAGATAAGATAACGTAGCCTTAGTTACCGTCAAAAGTAATTGCACTAGGTAGTATGATAAGATAAGATAACGTGTATTTCAAGCCAAAATATGGTCATGTACACAAACAACATACGGTACAAGATTATCGAATTACGACACTCGTCAAAATAATAAAGAAGACATAAAAATTACCCTTTTGTTTTTGCAAAAAACTGATCGAAATTATGGCCATGTACATAAACAACATAAAAGATTAACGAATTACAACACTCGTCACAATAAAAAAGAAGAAATAAAATCTACTCTCTTCTTTTTGCAAAATACTGATCAAGATGTCTTTCGAATAGACAAATAAACTGCGGCAACGTACTCCTCAAGGCATCAGGAAGCAGCAATCCATCATTCCCAAATAAATTTTCCATTAAAAAACATGTGCGGTCACAAGTATTTATTGTGAAAAGTGGTCAAAAGTCACAAGTAGTTGACTTAGTAGATTTAAATAGTCACAGTCGCAACCATAACTAGTCGCATTTGTAAGTCGTACTAAAAGTTTAGTACCCGTAGCCGCTCCTATGATATTGCAGAAATACCCTTTTGATAACTTGAATGCATATAGTGAACACTGTCCTGGTCTCAAGTAGAGGTAGTCGAAGTCGCAAGTAGTTACAATACCAAGTAGTCTCAAGTAGTAGTAGCAGAAGTAGTAGTAGTAATAGTAGTAGTTATCCTGAAAGTTTATATTTAATACCCTTAGCTGCTCCTGAGATTTTGCAAATATTGCTTTTTGACAACCTGGATGCACATAGTAATTTTTGTTTGTAACATCCCCCTAAGCATTCCCTGAAGGTTCAAGCACTGTTCAATATGCCCTGAAATCTTCAACCTAGCGCCCATAGCCGTCCCTGGGATATTGCTGATGCACCCTTTTGACAATCAGCATGCACATAGTGTGTTTTGGTTTTGTTCAACACTCCCCTTAAGATTCCCTGAAAGTAATCACAAGTAGATGTAGTACCAGGTCCAAGCAGTCGCAGCCGCAGTTGCAAGTTCTTGAAGTCAGAAGTAGTCACAGTTGCAGTCGCATCCAGTCTTGTAGCGATAAAAAATGGACTGGCCCTAATTGTGGTAATAAAGATTGACCGCGTCGAATGTAATATTACACCTTAAAGCTGTGAACTTACAACTTATAAGTTCTCCGATAGCACCACTTATGGCGCTAAAGATTGTGCCATTGAGGCCTGCGCCACAGCAATGGGGAGTAATGTTGGTGGGGGACCGCGCCACCCGCTGAAAGCGAGAAAATAAAATATGTAGCTATATAAATGTAACCTCTTTTCCTTGAGTTATCTGGAAATCAATTACTTCTAATGTTATGTAGAAATCAGATTACTGGGAGTGCTACCGTTGGAGGTATACGAATTAATTACCTGCCGTGCGGCTAGATACAGACATATAAAATAAAATAAACACAAATTGAAAAGCAATAGATTTATTGTGACTTATATTTTAGGTGTACAACAATGCTCACTTCAATTGACGACAAATAGGAGCAGAGATAATAATGACCAAGTCTCTACAACGACTGCATAATAATTCGAATTGCAATACCTGAATGCCAATAGTAATAATTCCAATTTACGAATGCCCCAAAAAACACTTTTTTTCACTATATCACAAAAATATCGCTCCTGCGTTCTACTAGCTTTCTCACGATTGGCCCAAGTCCTGTGGAGGGGGTCGCTACCTAGTACTTATGTTTGCAAACTCAATTCATTATGCTCACTGACAGTCCAATAATATGTTTTGATATATCTGATGATTAACCATTATAACTTAAGCTTCCTGAGAAACATTATATTTAGTGATTTATTTATTACCAATCTTCTCGGCGAAATTCAAAACCGTCTCCCGTGATTAGCGCTGAGGTTTGGCTGTAACTAAAAGGCAGTTTTTCTTTCTGCTGATTAAGAATTTAGACTCTTGGAAACGAGATTTAAACTTAATTAGAGGAAGTCGGAATTATGTTTAGAAAGAAGGAATTTTATTTTTTTTGTATTTTAATATCACATACTACTCACGGTACAGTCTCATTTGCAGCCACAGTAGTAATAGTAGTAGTAGTGGTGGTTCTGAAAGTTTTAAGATATTACCCTTACCAGCTCCTAAGATATTGCTTATTTTCCTTTTTGATAACTTGGATACAGTTACTGTGTTTTGATTTAGCTCAATATTTTCCAATGTACGAAATTTCATCTCAATAACTTTGGCCTTTTTCCCAAAGATAAATCTTACATTTTAAAAAGGGACAATTGGATAAGTTACATTCCTTGCCCAGGAGCTTTGGGGGCATAAAATTCCCTTCAAAAATATATACATGTACTATATACAGCTTATTTGTATTGCTCTCAGTAAAGCGCGAATGATACTTCCGCTGTAATCGGGGTACAAGGGGGGCGACTTCCCCCTTCATATATCTATTAAATTCTTTTCGTTTTGAGTTTGAGTTGAATATCAATTTTATGTCTGGTACATTATATGTTCATTATTGGTTTAATTTTTTATTAAGTCTAATACCTGAACTATAAATGGGGTACAAGGGAGACGGCTTCCCAATTCATATATCTAGTAATTTTTGTTCGCTTTGGGTTTAAGTCAAATACCAGTTTTACTTTTGGTACATTATAAGCTCATTATTGGTTTAATTTTTTTTATTAACTCTAGTATGTGTTTCTTTATACTTTTAGTTAATGGTTAATTGTAATTTCTGTTATTTTTTTTACTCTGCTCAAGACATAGCTTTGCTCTTTACTTTTGTCAAGGAAACTCTTTTTTCTGGTTAATTTCTGTTCATTTTTAATTCATTTCTGTAAATATGAAAAATAAAACGGAAAGTAAAAAAACGGAAAGAATAAGAAAAAAATTTATGAAATAAATTGAAACTTAATGTACTTTAAATTAGAATTTATATTCGAATTTAAAATTAATTTCTAATTAGCAAAATAAAAATAAGTTTCTTTAATCCTATTAAATACAGTTGCTTCGGAAAATTTCTCTGTACATTGAAATAGAGGTAATATTGTATTAAAACGTCCAAGAGGCCAGTAATCCCAGCATATAGGTGGCCCTATATTCCACCGTACAAGCGCAGTCCTATTAGAGATATCAATCTCTCCTATCCTCTCTCTGCTTTTAACAAGAGCCAAAACATTTTCTTGGAAACAATTATTCTCTACGAAAGAATGCTATTGCTTTAGCGACACAAATCGGACATCATTCCAAGCGCACATTCTTATCTCAAGTTATGATATGGATTTTAGGAATTTTTCAATAGAAATGCCAATATTTCAAGCAGGGCACTAGGCTTATCTCAATTGAATGTTTGGTTGTAAAAAAAAATGGACGCCATCGCTTTTATTCAGTAGATTAATTGAACTTAATTCAACAAGTTAGAATATAACAAAAGGAATTGTGATGATGAATGCTATAAACATGAGGTTATTGATATATTTTTCAAGGGGTTAACTTTTCAAGGGGAGAGGGGACTTTTTTATACAGTTTTTTTAATCAACTTTTTTTCTCATGTCTTAAAATGACAATAATTATACTTTTAGCCAAAAATCACCTGTGATGTTTTAACAGTACAAAAAAAAGAATGATATAAATATATCAGTCGTGATTTTTTCTATTAGAAAAACAATTTTTGTTCTGATTTTTTTTCTTTGCTTTGGCAAGATTTGAGCCCTTCTTGAAAGAGGGATTGGGAAGTAGGTGGGAGATTAAGAATAAATAAATGAAACAAACTAAAAAGAAATTAAAATAAATAACAGAGTCAAACTCAAAACAAACAGAAATTAATGGGAGTAGGGTTCTAATCCCATATGCTTTCTAAAATCCAGACTGTAATTTGTGTTTAACTGAAAAAAAACTATTTTAAATGTTTTAATTTTTATAACTTTAAGAAATCAACAATTAAATAAGATTTTAAGAAATAAATATCAGCATATGTATATTCAACTGACAATGCACATTTTTTCAGTAAATTCATTTGAATTTTTTTCAATAAAGTATAAATTATATTCTGGCTTTTAGAAAGCATAGGGGTTAGAATCCAATTCATAATAATTTCTGATCGTTTTGAGTTTGACTCTGTTATTTATTTTAATTTCTCTTTGTTTTGGGTTTCATATATTTATTGATACTGATTTGTGGTAGGTGTATGCTTAGTAGATTATTTGATTCTATTTTTGTTCAATTTTGGTTTAATGGGGTTCTTTACTTCATTAAAACTAATTTTGTGGGGTTTTTTTTCAGTTAATCCCTGAAAAGACCTCTAATAATATATAACGATTACCTGCCCTTGTTATGGAAATAGGCATTTATCATCAATTCCTAAACTAAAGAAGGCATTTTTGGTATCAAGTTTTCTCCGAGAGGAGGTTTAATTTTCTTACTATTTGCGCGATTACATAAATCACAATTAATGACAAATTCTTTAATAATGGAGGTCATATTTTCAAAAATACAAAACATTCGGAGTTCCCATAACGTAGCTGGCATGACTATTAGGCAATATATGATCATTAAATAATTTGAATATGCCTTGAATCATCGCAGTAGGTAAAACTATTTAAATAGATGGCTCTGCATGTGTTTTTTGGCTTAGCCTAAAATGACTGTTTTGAGCACACTCAATTCTATACAGAACGTCATCTATTAAAACTAACTCTTGAATAATAGGAATAAACCATGAAGAGGCTTCATCGAATATCATATTATTTTTTTCAACATTCATACTCTCAAAAACAAAAATGCAGTAGACACTATTCACACTGTGGCATTGACCAATCCTTATGATTCCCTGGTTCACACTAGGAATGTGGGTTAGTATTCACTTTAGACTTAGCGCGCTTATCATGTATGGAGCTCTTCTCTTGAGCACGGTGGTCCTTCGACAAATCCGGTTCTTTCAATAAATTAATAATAAGTCTTATCTCGGAGTCCCGTAATTGTCCGTGGCTTAATTCTCACCTCGCAGACCTAAGTAATCTACGTTGGGATGACTAATAAAAACGCGGAAGGGCGTGTGCCTTTTTTAATAGTCGGAAGTGATTGGAAGCAATTAAGCCCTTCCACCCAGACACTTACAATCAACATTTTGAGATATCCATTTTTTCAGCGTATCAGAAAGGTCTGAAAATTATGTTTTTGAGGATAAAAAATTCCACCAGCCCTCAGGGCAAGGGTTGTAAGTTATGCCCTGGGGACATAAAAGGTTCTTATAGAAAGCGTGGTCTATACACTTCGGAGGGGCTCTTTGGATTTGTAATCAGACACTCTAGTGCTCTTTTTAATTGTCAAAGTGATCGGAGGGCAGCTAACCCCCCCCCACCACCACACGTCTTATTGTCCCAAATTACATCTAATAGAAATTTTGAGATAGCCATTCTCATCAAAATAGACTAAATATCATATAACAAGGCTTTTATGGTTGGAACAAACCCCAGAGATTAGGGGTAAGGGTTGTAATTTGTGCCCATGGGTTATTTAAGGTTTTTATCGGGGGGGGGGGGGGTTAACTATAGAAGAGGTTCAGTCGTTCTCCCTGAAAAAGAACATTTTAATATAAAACGAACAGAAATTAATTTAAAAAAAACTTTTTCCACAAAATAAGTTTTTCAAAAAAAAGTAAAGAACTCCATTAAAGCAAATATGAACAAAAATAGAATCAAATAATATACCAAGCCTACAAATACCACAAATCAGTATCAATAAATAAATGAAACCCTAAACAAACAGAAATTAAAATAAATAACAGAGTCGAACTCAAAACTAGCAGAAATTAATATGAGTAGGGTTCTAAACCTTATGGTTTCTAAAAGCCAGAAAATAATTTGTACTTTCCTAAAAAAAATTCTTTTAAATGTTTTCACTTTTATAACTTTAAGAAATAAAAAATTAATTTTGACTTTAATGAATAAATATCAGCATATGTATATTAAACTGACAATGCACATTTTTTTTCAGTAAAATTCATTTGAATTTTTTTAGTAAAGTACAAATTATATTCTGACTTTAAAAAGCGCGGGGTTTAGAACCCTACTTGTTTTTGAAAAACTTATTTTGTGGGAAATTTTTTTTTAATTAATTACTGAAAAGAACTAATCACAGTAGACCAACTGCTGGATATAATAATGGTCATTCAATCCTGGGACCACCCTAGATGAGTAGATGGCTTGCTGGACTTGTAATCCTATGTCTCTTGGGACAAAGTTTCCATTCCCGGTATTGTGAATCCTTAGGCTTACATCGGGGGTCAGTGATGTGACACTGCAAGCTCAGCAATCAAGCCATAAGCCAAGGGATATAACGGCAAAACAACGTAATATCTGAATTTCAAATACTAATATGCATTCCAAGAACTCTCAGAAATTTCAGACTTAATGATATTAACAAATGGAAAATGCTTAAAACATAAACTGCTTTCAGTAAAGCAAGAATGAAGATCGTGCTTTTATAGGGGTGCAAAGGAGAAAATTGTCCATATTCTTATTTCAAGTGATTTGTGTTTGTTCCACATTTTATTTGATTGTTTAATATTTATTTTTATTTAATTCAGATTCCTTATTGGTTGCATTTATGTTCAGTTTAGTTTTAGATTTGTTTAAGGTTTCATTTTCAAATTCATAATTTTTTTTCAGTATAAGTTTAACCTAGAAAGACCCCCCCCCCCCCTTTCGCGTGCGTGACTAAGTGCTTAATACCTCAGTTCTAATTTCTGTGGTTTTTAAGTTTGACTTGATACCGTATTTGATTTTTGTCCATTAACTTTTCAATTATTCATTTACGCACATATTCGTTATTTTTAACATGACTTCATCATTCATTCTAATTTCTGCTCGCGTTTGGTTTCATTTTTTATTCCATAGTAATTTTATTCCTTTTAGATTTGAGTTTAAAGAAAACTTCCCTTTCCTCAGCAAACTGGGCTGATTCCATCAATCCAAAATACGAAAAGCACTCGAATATATGCTAACTTCTTTATTTTTTCCTATTACAAAATGGTGAGTACATTCAAATCTTAACAGTACAAGGAGTTTCAGTTTGTATAATTAAGGAGGCTTAAATTGAGAACTATTGGACCCAGCCCCTCTCCGATACCTCCATACCTAATTTATGGTTTTAGAATGATTTTGTTTATTTTGAATTATGTTGGATATAAATTTGACTTTCGGGCCACTTTGATAATTCAGTCATTTTTTTTTTTTTTTTTTTTTTTTTTTTTTTTTTTTTTTTTTTTTTGCTCGGCAAAAGCCATGACGGCTTTCTGATGTAATCGTTTATGTAACACTCAAAATATTTCTGCAATACAATGGAAGCTATCACTCGAAATACTTAAAGGGTAGACTAGGTTAAAAAATATTCCTCGGAATGAAGGGAGATTTGAGGTTAAATTTTACTTCTCACCAGCCGTTCTTCTATATTTAAGTGAAAAATTGACTTGAAATTTTAGTGCAAATATGCACTTTTTGAGGTTGTATTGCATATATAGGGATCCATGAGGGGCCCCGAAGTTTCCAAGTTAAGAATTAATCCTTTTACAATCAACCTAAACTTCTTTCTGACAAGTTTTGGCTAATAATTTGATGAATCTTACGATATGGAGGAGCAGAAATCGGTAAAAATATTTTTTGATTTCGACTACTCACTTGTCACACAAGGGTCACAAGCTAGATATAAAACTAATACCCAATAGTTTTATCCGAACACCCAATGTAGCGGATTCGTTTGGAGCATTCAATCATGTGATTCAAATCAATTTGAAACTGGATTTAGAACTTCATCAACTCGATTAATTTTTAAGGAGAGTTAAGAGGAAGTTACAGCAGGGACAACTGGAACTTCTGTTGGAGAATTTATTATGCATGTAGGTACAGTCTTATCAGTGTCGTCAAACACCTGCATTTGATCGATAATATCTCAAATATGACTTTGAGTAGCCTTAGCTTTCGAGCGTCTCAAACCCAGTTGATTAGGCCATATCTTAGTCCAGATGGTTGTCTGTGCAATTGTCAATATAGTCAACACAGATGTAAAGTGCATGGTCATAAATGCCATCCCAATCGAATAGCTTCCGAATCATCAACTCTATTCACAAGGCTCAACTGCAAAAAAAAATCAAGATCTGTAAATAAATAGGCTCTTAGCTCACCCTACTGTTAAATATCCAAAACGACAAAACGGTCGGATTAGTTCTAATAATAATCCTTTTCAAAGCATGGTTACAAACAGTCTTAACAGGTCAAGAGATTGAATGAGACAAAAACAGGGTCCTCTGACTTCTAGGAAGCGGAGGAAGTTTTTTTCCTTTGATATAGTGTCACCATTATTGTGATTTTATTGTCGTTAATTTGCACACCACAGGCCAAATCCTCAAACTTCTTGGTAGATGCAACGCCACTGTCTTCAGATATCTATAATATTTGTATATAACTGATCATTGTTGTCTGCAAAGACATGCTTGACGTTTTGGACTCAACCAATATTGGCATGCCATTGGGATGGTTTCGGTGACAGTATGGGGTGCTGGAATAGTTTGAATAGGTGGGAAAATGCATACATTTTAGCGAAAGCCTTCCAAAAAGCTCTACGATGAAGATCCAGCATTTAAATTGGATCTATATCTATTCTGTTTCGCCAAGACAATTTTCTCTAATTTATTTATATTCTCTGCCTATGTATTTAAACCAGTCTCTACTGTTAAGCTATTTGAAAAGGTACAAATGTTGTACACCGCTATTTTTTAATACAAATTAAATAGTCTCGGCTATCTGTTACTACAAGCAAAAAGCATGCTCCAAACTACAACCGCTACCAAAAGATCTTTTGAATATTCTGGAGTTCTATCGATTTTTTTCTGGTATTTTCATGCAGTAAAATATTCCGTACAATATACTATCTCTCCTAAATGTCAATTAATCTTCAGTTTTTTTTTCGCTTGATAGCAAACTAGCAGAATCTGAATTAATGCCACTGCTGAAAAGGACTTTGGAAGATTTGAGAGGATTTCAGCTGACAGTCGACCTAACCAGCTCACAGGCAATAAGACAGTGGCATGAAACTGCAAAGTATTTTGAACTTAAACTAGTTGCGGCCTTTCAATGTGTTGCTAATGAAACAGCGAGATCGATTGAAGAGCACCTGGAAAAGCCCTCATCTCCTTTCCTGCTGGTTATTCTAGAATTTCTCGATAAAAAGGTAAAAAGAAGATATTTCGTTTATTAAAATCTATAATCCTCATTTTCACCGCCATCAATACAAAAAAGTTATTGCATGTGTTATGTTACAACGAAAAGTCATTATATTTATTGAAATCAACATTCGTAATTAAACTTGGGATAAAATCAATTGACGTTTCCAAACTGGGGCTAAAATACCGTAAGTTATTTTTTTACTATTTGTCAAAAAATTGAAACAAGTAGATGGGAATACTAGTCCCAGCCAAGTTAGCGGATGTGGGTGAAAAGCAACTTCGGCGAAGAACGCAAAGTATAGGGAAACCAAAGATACAAGATTTAATATAATAATATGAGTTATAATAGAGCAACTAAGTATATGAATGAAAGATAAAATGAAAGGAGGGGGTGAGTATTCATGTTGATTATACCTTTTACGGTATATGTGGCTCTAGGACATTGAATTTTTTAATCTTTAAAGCAAAGTCATAGGCAACGCGATAGCGCTGCCTAAGTAAAGAACGAAGTGGGAACAATGTGTTATTTATTCTTCTCCATACCCGGGCGCTTCGTATCGACGGAATTGTCGTAGAAACTTCGAAAAGCGCTCATTCGGTTGAAAATTGTAGTAGCTAGTGCCCTTTTTAATAGTCGAAAGTGATTGGAGGGCAGCTAGCCCTTCCCCCACTCCCCCCAAATTTTGAGATAGCCATTATGTTCAACGTAGTTGATTTTCAGATAGAAAATATTTTTTGAGGAGGACACTCCCCCACAACCCTAGGGGCAAGGGTTTTAGGTTATGCCCTGGGGGCATATGAGGTTTTTATAGAAGGCTTTGTAGTAGAAACTTCAAAAAAGTCTCATTCAATCGGAAATTCGAAGGGATAGTGCCCTTTTTAATAGTCGAAAGTGATTGGAGGGCAAATAGCCTCCCCACGCCCATCATTCCTCGAAACATATCCAATCAAAATTTTGAGATAGCCATTTTGTTCAGCGTATCTGATTTCCGGATAGAAAATATGTTTTTGAGGACAACACTCCCCCACAACCCTCAATGCAAGGGTTGTAAGTTATGCCCTGGGGGCATATAAGGTTTTTAAAGAAGGCGTTGTCGTAGAAACTTCAAAAAAGGCTCATTCGATTTGAAATTCAAAGGGCTAGTGCCCTTTTTAATAGTTGAAAGTGATTGGACGGTACCTAACCCCCTCTAAGCCCCACCTTTTCCCCAAACACATCCAATCAAAATTTTGAGATAGCCATTTTGTTCAACGTAAGTTTAAGTTCTGGAAATTAGTTCTTTGAGGATGACAACCCCCTCACAGCCATCAGGACAAGGGTTGTAAGTTATGCCCTGGGGCCATATAAAATTTTTATACAACGCGTCGTCGTAGAAACTTCAAAAATGGCTCATTCGATTAGAAATTGAAACGGCTTGTGCCCTTTTTAATAATCGAAAGTAATTGAAAGGAAACTAACACCCCTTGCACGCCCAGCATTTCCCAAAACATATCCAATCAAAATGTTGAGATAGCCATTTTGTTCCAATCAGTTAAAGCTCAGGAAATTATACCTTTGAGCAGGACACTCCCCCCACAGTGTTCAGGGCAAGGGTTATAAGTTATGCCCTGGGGGAACATAATTTTTTATTGAAATCTTTGTCATAAAAACTTGAAAAAGGACTCATTCGATTGAAAATTCTAAGGTCTAGTGCCTTTTTTAATAGTCGAAAGTAATTTGAGGGCAACTAGCCCCCTCTCTCACCCACCTTTTCCCCAAACACATCCAGTCAAAAATTTTAGATAGCCATTTTGTTCAGTGTTGAGGATTTCTAGATTGAAATTATGTTTTTGAAGAGGACACTTCCCCACAACCCTCATGGCAAGGGTTGTAAGTTATGCCCTGAGGGCATATAAGGTTTTTATAGAACGAATCGTCGTAGAAACTTCAAAAGAGGCTCATTCGATTGGAAATTCAAAGGGCTAGTGCCCTTTTTAATAGTTGAAAGTGATAGGACGGTACCTAACCCCCTCTAAGGCCCACCTTTTCCCCAAACACATCCAATCAAAATTTTGAGATAACCATTTTGTTCAACGTAGTTTTAAGTTCTGGAAATTAGTTCTTTGAGGATGACAACCCCCTCACAGCCATCAGGACAAGGGTTGTAAGTTATGCCCTGGGGCCATATAAAATTTTTATACAACGCGTGGTCGTAGAAACTTCAAAAATGGCTCATTCGATTAGAAATTGAAATGGCTTGTGCTTTTTTTAATAATCGAAAGTAATTGAAAGGAAACTAACACCCCTTGTACGCCCAGCATTTCCCAAAACACATCCAATCAAAATTTTGAGATAGCCATTTTGTTCCAATCAGTTAAAGCTCAGGAAATTATACCTTTGAGCAGGACACTCCCCCCACAGTCTTCAGTGCAAAGGTTATAAGTTATGCCCTGGGGGAACATAAGTTTTTATTGAAATCTTTGTCATAAAAACTTGAAAAAGGGCTCATTCGATTGAAAATTCTAAGGTCTAGTGCCCTTTTTAATGGTCGAAAGTGATTTGAGGGCAACTAACCCCCTCTCTCGCCACCCTTTTCCCCAAACACATCCAGTCAAAAATTTTAGATAGCCATTTTGTTCAGTGTTGAGGATTTCTAGATAGAAATTATGTTTTTGAAGAGGACACTTCCCCACAGCCAGGGGAAGTGTGGGGACTGGGGAAGTGTGGGGACACTTCCCCACAACCCTCATGGCAAGGGTTGTAAGTTATGCCCTGAGGGCATATAAGGTTTTTGTAGAACGCATCGTCGTAGAAACTTCAAAAAGGGCTCATTCGATTGGAAATTGAAATGGCTAGTGCCCTTTTTAATAGTCGAAAGTGATTGGAAGGCAACTAACACCCTTTCCACACCCACAATTTCCCAGAACATATCCAATCAAAATTTTTAGATAGCCATTTTGTTCCACGCAGTTCAAAGCTCAGAAAATTATACCTTTGAGCAGGACACTCCCCCTCAAGGTCTTCAGGGCAAGGGTTATATGTTGGGGCATATAAGGTTTTTATTGAAATCTTTGTCGTAGAAAATTGAAAAAGGGCTAATTCGATTGGAAATTCAAAGGGCTAGTGCTTTTTTTAATAGTCGAAAGTGATATGAGGGCAACTAACCCCCTTCTCACGCCCACCTTTTTCCCGAACACATCAAATCAACATTTTTATAGCCATTTTATTCAACGCAGTTGAAAGTTTTGGAAATTAGGTCTTTAAGGATGACAACCCATCCCCCCCACAACCCTCAGGACAAGAATTTTACGTTATGCCCTGGGAGCATGTAAGGTTTTTATTGAAACTGATGTTGTAAAAACATCAAAAAGGGCTCATTCAATTGAAAGTTGAAAGGGCTAGTGCCCTTTTAATATTCGAAAGTGATTGAAGGGCAACTAAACCTCCTCTCACGCCCACCATTTCCCCAAACACACCCAATGAAAATTTTGAGATAGCCATTTTGTTCACCGTAGTTGATTTCCAGATAGAAAATATCTTTTTGAGGAGAACACTCCCCCAAAACCCTCGGAACAAAGGCTTTAGTTTACGCCCTGGGGGCATATAATGTTCTTATAGAAAGCGTTGTCGTAGAAACTTCAAAAAAAGCTCATTCGATTGGAAATTCGAAGGGCTAGTGCCCTTTTTAATAGTTGAAAGTGATTGGAGGGCAACTAGCCCCTCCCCCTCTTCAGGCCCATCATTCTCCCAAACATATCCAATCAAAATTTTGAGATGGCCATTTTGTTCAGCGTAGTTGATTTCCAGATAGAAAATGTGTTTTTGAGGAGGAAACTCCCCTACAACCCTCGGGGTAAAGGTTTTAAGTTATGCTCTGGTGGCATATAAGGTTTTTATAGAATGCGTTGTCGTAAAAACTTCAAAAAAGACTCATGCGATTGGAAATTTAAAGTGCCCTTTTTAATAGACGAAAGTGATTTGAGGGTAACTAGCCCTCCCCCACGCCCACCATTCCCCCAAACACATCCAATCAAAATTTTGAGATAGCCATTTTGTTCAGTATAGTTGATTTCCAGATAGACAATATGTTTTTGAGGAGGATACTCCCAACAACCCTCGGGGCAAGGGTTGTAAGTTATGCCCTGGGGGTATATAAGGTTTTTATAGAAGGCGCTGTCGAAGAAACTTAAAAAAATGCTCATTCGATTGGAAATTCAAAGGGCTAGTGCCCTTTTTAATAGCTGAAAGCAATTGGACTATAACTAACCCCCCTCTCACGCCCAGCTTTTCCCCAAACGAAATTTTCCAATCAAAATTTTGAGATAGCTACGTAGTTTAAAGTTGTGTAAATTAGATCTTTGAGGATGACAACCCCTTAACAGCCCTCAGGAAAAGGGTTGTATATTATGCCCTGGGGGCATATAAGTTTTTTATAGAACGCGTTGTCGTAGAAACATCAAAAAGGGCTCATTTGATTAGAAATTGAAATGGCTTGTGCCCTTTTCAATAGTCGAAAGTAATTTGAAGGCAACTAACATCCCTTCCACCCCCACCACTTCCCCAAACACATCCAATCAAAATTTTAAGCTAGCCATTTTGTTCCACGCAGTTAAAGTTCAAGAAATTATACCTTTGAGCAGGACACTCCCCCCACAGTCTTCAGGGCAATTATTATAAGTTTTGCCCTGGGGTCATAAAAGTTTTTATTGAAATCTTTGTCGTAGAAACTTGAAAAAGGGCTCATTTGATTGGATATTCAAAGGTCAAGGCCTTTTTTTAATAGTCGAAAGTGATTTGAGGGCAACTAGCCCCCCTATCTCACCCAACTTTTCCCCAAACACATCCAATTAAAATTTTAGCCATTTTGTTCAGTGTAGATAGCCATTTCGTTCAGTGTTGTGGATTTCCAGATAGAAATTATCTTTTTTAGGAGGACACTCCCCCACAACCCTCGGTGCAAGGGTTGTAAGTTATGCTCTGGGGGCATATAAGGTTTTTATAGAAGACGTTGTCGTAGAAACTTCAAGAAGAGCTCATTCGATGAAAAGAGCCCTTTTTAATAGTCGAAAGTGATTGGAAGGCAACTAACACCCCTTCCACGCCCACCATTTCCCCAAACATATCCAATGAAAGTTTTTAGATAGCTATTTTGCTCCACGCAGTTTAGAGTTCAGGAAATTATAGACCAAATTAGGTCTTTAAGAATGACAACCCATCCCCCCTACAAGCCTCAGGACAAGGGTTTTAAGTTATGCCCTGGGAGCATGCAAGGTTTTTATAGAAAGCGATGTTGTAAAAACATCAAAAAGGGCTCATTGAATTGAAAATTGAAAGGGCTAGTACCCTTTTAATAGTTGAAAATGATTGAAGGGCAACTAACCCCCCTCTCACGCCCACCATTTCCCCAAATACACCCAATCAAAATTTTGAGATAGAGATTTTGTTCAGCGTAGTTGATTTCCAGATAGAAAATATTTTTTGAGGAGGACACTCCCCCACAACCCTCGGAGCAAGGACTTTAATTTATGCCCTGGGGGCATATAAGTAGTATCTTATCAATTACTTTCAATTACACATGAAAATATACATTGAAATTGCTGTTGTTTTCAACTACACATGAAAATATACATATGGAATTTGCGGCCTTTACGTTCCCTGGCAGCTTTCCATGGTTGATTACCAGACTAATTAATGCTATTGATGTCAATTGCATATGGAATTATACAAAACCTACCAGACGGCTTTCTTGGCCAACCAGGTATGTTTCTGGGCCAACCAGACAAGTTTCTGTGTCAACTATAAGTTTCTGGACCTTTACATTCAATGGCACCTTTCCAGAGCATGTACTTATGGATTCTGGGCCTTTACGTTCCTTCCTATGTCATTTGGGGCCTTTACGTTCCTTCCTATGTCATTTGGGGCCTTCCTATGCTATTTTCAAAGAGATTCAGAGCTCCCTCACATAATGGAATTTGAGGGTCGATAACGTGAAATTATGTCACTATTCTAGTTTTTCTAAACCAGTATTGCATATAACTTAATTTACGTAGACAATGAACGATATTAATTAATGTTTTGAATAATAGGAGTGTGAATGATTCTAATTAGTGATTGGATTGTGTGAAGGTGGAGAAAAAAAAGGATTAAACTGATTAGCAGTTAAGGTAACCCCGAAGGAGTTGTTAACTCAGGTAATTTGTTATAAATTTGAAACAATATCAGTCTATGAAAATGGCTAACGACGAATCGGAAATGTTTGATTAACATTTGCAAAAAAAGGGGTAATGGGATTTGCGAATAGGAGGAGATGGGGTGATTGTGTACTGCATAATACACAAGTGATGTTTTGGAGAGTATTGTCAATTTAAAATAGTTTAGAAATAAAAAAAATTTAACAAGAAATGGCTGAAAAGTGTTTTAAGGGAGATGGGTTGCATGGAGGGTTGAGTTGCACGAAGGTTCAGTTAAAGGGGGTATAGTTACACGGGAGTTTAGTTAAATTCGGTCGAGTTGCACGAGGTTTCAGTAGCACGAGGGATTCAGTAGCACGGGGGTTCAGTTGTACAGGGTTTCGGTTATACAGGGGTTCAGTTACATGGAGGGTTCAATTTCACGGGGGTTGAGTTAAATGGGGCTTGAGCTGCACGAGGGGTTCAGTTGCACGAGGGTTCAGTTACATGCGGATTTAGTTACACGGGGTTTAGTTAAATGTGGTTGAGTTGCACAGGGGGTTGAGTTGCACGAGGATTCAGTTAAAGGGGTTTCAGTTGCACGGGGTTTAGTTAAATGTGGTTGAGTTGCAAAATTTAACAAGAAATGGCTGAAAAGTGTTTTGAGGGAGATGAGTTGCATGGAGGGTTGAGTTGCACAAGAGTTCAGTTAAAGGGGGTACAGTTACATGGGGGTTTAGTTAAATTGGGTCGAGTTGCACGAGGGTTCAGTAGCACGAGGGTTCAGTAGCACGAGGGTTCAGTTGTAGAGGGTCTCGGTTATACAGGGGTTCAGTTACATGGAGGGTTCAGTTGCACGGGGGTTGAGTTAAATGGGGCTTGAGTTGCACGAAGGGTTCAGTTGCACGAGGGTTCAGTTAAATGCGGATTCAGTTACACGGGGTTTAGTTAAATGTGGTTGAGTGGCACAGGGAGTTGATTAGCACGAGGGTTCAGTTAAAGGGGGTTCAGTTGCACGGAGTTTAGTTAAATGTGGTTGAGTTGCAAAATTTAACAAGAAATGGCTGAAAAGTGTTTTGAGGGAGATGAGTTGCATGGAGGGTTGAGTTGCACCAGGGTTCAGTTAAACGGGGTATAGTTACACGGGGGCTTAGTTAAATTGGGTCGAGTTGCACGAGGCTCAGTAGCACGAGGGTTCAGTAGCACGAGGGTTCAGTTGTACAGGGTTTCGGTTATACAGGGGTTCAGTTACATGGAGGGTTCAGTTGCATGGGGGGTTGAGTTAAATGGGGCTTGAGTTGCACGAGAGTCGACTATAAATAAGGCTATTTTGTCTTTCTGAACTTTCTGTGATTGGGCGGGTCAGTATTTAGTTTAAATAATTCTAAGAGGAATTGAGTTTTTCTTTCATTGAAATGCAAGAGTTGGAATATTTCAGTAGTGCTGTGTTGTGGTTTAGCTTGTCACAGTTACATTCTCTTGATCTTTCAAAGTTCACTTTGGTTTTATTTCATTGAAATGCAAGAATTGGAATATTTCAGTAGTGTTCTGTCGTGGTTTACCTTGTCACAGATACATTCTCTTGATTTTTCAAAGTTCATTTCGAATTTCTTTCATTGAAATGCAAGAGTTGGAATATTTCAGTAATGTTTTGTAGTGCTTTACCTTGTCACAGTTACATTCTCTTGATCTTTTAAAGTTCACTTTGGTTTTATTTCATTGAAATGCAAGAGTTGGAATATTTCAGTAGTGTTCTTGCCTGATTCCAAGTGGTTTTCTTTACTTGGTGCCCATTAAAAACGAAATTTTTGTGTTAAATAAGTAGTTTCTGTATCTTTTAAAAGAGCTTTAAGGGGTTTGAGAGACTCAGTTGCCTGATTCCATGTGGTTTTTCTTTACTTGGTGTCCATTAAAAACGAAATTTTTGTGTTAAATAAGTAGTGTTTGTATCTTTTAAAAGAGCTTTAAGGGGTTTGAGAGACTCAGTTGCCTGATTCCGTTTGAATTTCTTTCGTGAAAAGCAAGAATTGGAATATTTCAGTAATGTCTTGTCGTGGTTTACCTTGTCACAGCTACATTCTCATGATTTTTCAAAGTTCACTTTGGATTTCTTTCGTTGAAATGCAAGAGTTGGAATATTTCAGTAGTGACTTGTTGTGCTATACCTTGTCACAGTTACATTCTCTAGATTTTTCGAAGTTCATTTTGAATTTCCGTCGTGAAATGCAAGAGTTGGAATATTTCAGTAGTGGTCTGTTGTGCTTTACCCTGTCATGGTTACATTCTGATGATTTTCATAGTTCATTTTGAATTTCTTTCATTGAAATGTAAGAGTTGGAATATTTCAGTAGTGTTTTGTTGTGCTTTACCTTATCACAGTTACATTCTCTTAATTTTTCAAAACCTCATTTTGAATTTCTTTCGTGAAATGCAAGAATTGGAATATCTTTTCTTCAACTGAAAGTAAGAAGCAACATCAAAACATAAAAACGGACAGAAAATAGAGGCTGTTTCCAAAAGATTTAGGATTCATTAACTTTAATGTTGCCAGTCAAAAGCTATGAGTTTGAGAAAATTGTCTGAGTATCAAAAATGAAGAAACACCTTCCAAAAGTCGACAGGAATGGGATTGTCTTGAGGGGGGAATTTTCCATGGAGGAGGTGGAGGGTATTCTTACGTGAAAACAACTTCAACCATGCCCAGCCTCCCGCTATCAGAAATTAAATTATAAAAAAGTTTCTTCAACTGAAAGTAAGGAGCAACATCAAAACTTATAAACGGACAGAAAATAGAGGCTGTTTCCAAAAGATTTAGGATTCATTAACATTTTTCAACTTTATTAATTTTTTTCTTTTTGTACATATCTTAAAATGTCAAAATATGCTTACAGTTCTAACAATTCCGCTCTGTGATTGGTAAGAGACACGATGTGGCTTTCCCACTGGAGGTCTTATGACTCCTTCCCACAATGAATTCAGATGGTTTTAGGACTCATCTCACTACCCATAACTCCATTCAACCTTGAGCGAAGGTATAAAAGTTTGATGAAGTATTTCTCTACTTAACAACTACATTAATAGCCTACAAGATGATAGGACTGCATGACACAGAATTTATCGGATTAAAAAAATCATCTTCAGGTGCTATATTTGAATGTTCTTTTTTATTATTGTCTATGGATCTCGAAGAAATTGACTGTTATCATTGGATAGTGAACTATAATCTGTTTGAGTATGATAAAAGCTTGTGGAGTACTACATTACGTTATATAAACAGACTGGGATTCTATGATAGAGCGATTACACCACTTAACAATACTGGTCAGGAACTGAGAAATGTTCAGGAGGAAGTCAGTGAAATTTGCAGCTTTTTCGGGGTTGAAGCACTCTACGTAAAGGGTAATGTACCTACAGATAAAGTTTTAATTCAAAAGTGTGACCCTAGGATTCCACTTTTCAATCTAGAAGAGTTTAAGTGTCCTAAATTTGAAGGGGGTTATCACCGTCCCGAAGACGAGGTTAGGTTCTTCGCGCAGTAGATACCTAAGGACATACCTGATCGTGATAAATCCATAAGACACGTTAAAAAAAATATTCTATATCATGGGATGATCGTTTCTGGATGTTTAAGTGAGAACTCTAAGTACTATTTTTATGTAAATAGGTTTTTTTTTCTAAAAAAAAATCTGTTAATACGTTTAAGCAATAAATATCTTTAAGCTTAACCCGCCTTTATTCTTTAGAATAGTTTTATTCATTTCTTTAAATTATGAAGTAACAATAGCTTTTTTGAATTCGCTTCCTGGACACAATACAGATATTTAATTCAAGAAATCATAATAAAATCGCAAGTAAGTAATAAAGTCTTTATTGTTTTCACCTATTGGATACACAATACTAAAATTTCATTCAAGAAATTATGAAGGAATTGTAAATAGGTAACACACTCATTCTTGAAGTCACCTCTTGTATGCATAATGCAGAAATTTCATTTAAGAAATTATCAAAAATTGTAAGTAAGTAGCAAATTCTTTCTTGAATTCGCCTCCTGGATAAATAAAAAAGACATTTTATTCAAGAAATTATGACAAAATTCTAAGTAAGTAACAAACTCTTTCTTGAAGTTACCTCATGGATACAAAATGCAGAAATTTCATTGAAGGAATTATCAAAAATTGTAAGAAAGTAGCAAATTCTTTCTTGAATTCGCCTCCTGGATAAATAAAAAAGACATTTCATTCAAGAAATTATGAAAAAATTCTAAATAAGCAACAAACTCTTTCTTGAAGTTACCTCATGGATACATAATGCAGAAATTTCATTTAAGAAATTATGAAAAAATTGTAAGCAAGTAACAAGCTCTTTCCTGAAGTCACGATGTAGAAATTTAATTCAAGAAATTATGAAAAAATTCTCAGTAAGTAACAATTTCTTTCTTGAAGTCAACTCTTGGATACACAATAAGGAAATTTCATTTAAAAAATTATGAAAAAATTGTAAGCAAGTAACAAACTCTTTCCTGAAGTCACCTCTTGGATACACAATGCAGAAACTTCATTTAAGAAACTATGAAAAAAGTGTAAGTAAATACAAATCTTGGTATCAGAATGAATAAATTATTTAT
>JAQQPU010003575.1:43799-58024 GCA_029168905.1 Artemia sp. Kazakhstan ARC1039 | reverse complement strand
AGGGCTTTTGAGATATATATAGTGATTTTTTTGAAGTAAAATTCAAATTCGGCGATCATGCTGTGATAGTAATTTATAAAATAAAATTCGAATTCTATTCATTCTATTCAGGTTCTCGGTTTTAAAGATCACATTATTAAAGTAAAAAATTTCACTGGCAAGCAGTATGTTATCTATGCAGGATATGCACCCGCCTTCTCATCTGACAATTGTATATTTCTTTGTGCATCATTGGTTGAGAGATAAAGAGTCGGTAATAGAAATGTTCTCCTCCTACGTATTCTTGAACAAAAATCTCTAGTGAACACATTCACCACTACAATATAAAGCATCTTCAATACATTCCAGTCAACACTTCATATTTAAAGCTCTCTCAGTTAACATTAAGAAGTGAATTGGGCGATCCTCTAGCAATAACAAAAGTTTTGGCCGTGATTATCTGCTATTTTGACCTACTCAGTGAGATGGCTAAAAGAACTCATTTTGTATATCTTGATATTGATTGTTATGTTGCTGCTCTTGGACCACGACAATTGGGTCATGGAATGGACTATTAAAGGGGTCGTTCGTCAATATCCGGTTAAGGTCTCAGCAATTGGTTTGCTGAGACCAGATTTTTCGCTCTGCACTACCCTTGGCCAAAAATATATTGCATCGGTTGCCGTGGATTTTGCGTCCTGTAAACTACATGATTGGGGCCCTGGGAGGGATTTTCAAGAATGTGTTTCACAAAATTTTAAGTGCGGCACCCGATCCCTCGGTGAGTGATTGAAATCATGACAAAGTGGAAAATGTTTAAAAAGGGTGAGAAAAACCTTATCACTCATCAGTTCCAACTCAGGCTGGAAGCGTAAAGCATCGAACAAGAAAAAGAAAATAAAAATTGTTAGATCGAAAAAGGATTTCTTTTCCTAGAAATGACTTATCTACCACATAAGGAATCTATTCCTTCAGTCAACTCACCTCTATATCTTTTCAATGCAGAAAATACTGATGTGAGTGTAAAGCATGGTTACTATGAAAAATTCTACCCTCAGCAGCCATTCTCTTAAACTGTCCATTTTGAAAATTTATTCCAGTGAAGAATATTTCATAGATTTAACAAACATTTATAGATTTGTGTTTCATTGTTAAAAAATCTAAGAATGAACAACCAAGTGCAGCCGAAGGTTTATCCTATAAATATTGTGTACTACACAATTTATTTAGACAAATCGGTGTCTACATAAATGGAACATTGGTGAGCACGAGCAACAATCTTTCAAATTATGCAATTTATATACTATTCATATTGATGACTCCAATGTCCTATAATAAATTGATAGTAATGGCTATTGGATATGAATATAAAATGGACACTGACAATATACTTAGAGATCCAACAACTAAAGATTTACACTTTTTGGTAAATAAAATTATGAGATATATAATATACCTCAATGGCTACCTCCCTATGTTAAGATATATATAAAGCTACAGCTCGCACCGTTCGCACCTGTTGCCTTCGCAATTGGAAAATTAAGAGCCTCTGGAAATAAAATCATGTTGCTCGTTCCTCATACTATCACAAATCAACAACATATTGCAACAGGTAAGCGTACCTACACTTAATCATCATTTACCAATGGTGAAATTCTTTTAAAACTTGTTTTGGCTTTTGTGAAAAGTGCTGACGCCGTTGGATCATGGTTTGATTCTCCACATAAATTTGAATTGTTTGGACTTTCATCTCTTGTATGTAAAGTAAATGGAATTCCACCCTACAATTTATCCTTTGATAAATTCTACAGGACCTTATATGAATTGACAATGCAATCCCTAGATCCAGACTTGCAATTGTTTGAAAATGGTATAACCAAAGAAATGTTTGTGAAAACTCATGGTATCATCTTATTGGATTTGTCCGGTAATCAAGACACGACTATTGTCCGAACGGGTACTGTCTGTTTGGAGTGTACCATTGCTCAACCACTGACCGAGAGTATTGCATTAATCTCGCTAAATATATTTTATACCTATTGGGAAATTACCCTTGATGGCAGTGTTCTATTAGACTTGGCACCATAAACAAAAATCAAATAATCAATGTATTCAAAATGGATATTTACATGTTCAAACATAAATCCTATTGCAAAATTTCGGATTTCCTCTAGCATATTCAAGGTGTTAACAATAACCTTATCGTTGTTAATAGTAGCCCATCAACTGTAAAGACTGGGCATTGGCTTTGCATCTTTCAAACAAGAAAGAATATTGAATTTTTTTTACCCTCTTTGTCTACCGTATACGTTCTAAACGCCTCACATTAAACCCTTTCTTGAGCAAAGTGAAAAAATTTATTATTCAAAATCGAAAGAGGATACAAGATGTATCTACCAAAAGTTGTGGGTTTCATGCACTATTATATTTTGTTTTTCGATGTCGCGGACACACTCACAGTGAGTTCCTCAACATTTATGGTGACAATCCTCGATTGAACGACTTTCTAGTTGAAAATACTCTTTCCTACCTATACAATATAAATTTCGGTGCCCTAAGAGTGAAATGCTTTAAACATGTAGGTAAATTTGTTTTATTAATAAAATTTGTATGTACAAAAATACTGTGTCCTTTTAGATTCATTCTTCTACGTATGGGTAATCATCAGAAATGATAAGTGGTCGCAGCTTGTTTTTAAGTGGTAGCAGGATTTAACTTGTATTTATCTTGGCACGCAAAGTTGGGGTCACATTTTCTACAATATATTTTAACTTCATTCTTATTAAATCTCTTTGTAAAGTCAATAATATTTTTCTGATTCATATTATAAAATTCACGTGCTTCAATTTTCTTATTTGAAGTTATGTCACACACAAAATTCTCATATGATGAATCCTTTTCTGTAACAGCTAAATAAAAGACTGTAGGTTTATAACCATAGTAGCCAGTTTCTTCACAACGATGAGGTAAAAACCAGACACTTTTATTATTCCAGCAATTGAAGCATAGACCAGGCCCTTCTTCCCAAAACAATTCAAAACCACGACGATACAAGTCTCTTAAAAATAAACTGAGATGACGTTTAGAGTTTTTTGCAGTAATGATCACAATGCAATGTGATCACATTTATCATAGTGAGAATTGGAGCATAGAAAACCTCTAGTATGAGTCACAAATCTCTTCAAGGCAGTAATTTGTCTTTAATTCGCACAACATGTCCTCTATGCAATTGACATGTATTGCATAATCCACACTTCTTATTATAATCATCAGCAAAGGTACAATTCTCAAAGCATGAACAGCAGCCCAGTGTATACAAGTATAATTGACATGTGTAAATTATTTCGATGTTGACTGTCTCACTTCCAAAACGAAACTGACTCACGATCAATAAAATGAATGTCTTCTAGGAAGATAAACGTCACAAAACTTGCTCGATTTATTGTTGTCTTACAAAATGCCCATTTAAGTAGCGGTTAAAAGCAAAATCACTATATCATTTTGTTTTTTCTCAATTAATATATATATATAAAATTGAATAAATACAGCTGGACCACAATGTAAAAGTTTCACGCAATATTCCAAAGATAGGGAATCAGTTCCCATTATATCGTTAAGCATTCCTTGAGAAAATATTTTTCTTTGAAGAGATAACCTAGAATTTCATCATCTAAAATCAAACGCTATTCCAATTTTACTGGATTCCGCAAGATTTTAAGGTTCAGATTGTCCTCTTCAATATAATTTGCTAACGCATTTAATCCGTCTTGTAATCTCTGCATATGCATTCAATATGCATCAATTTTGCAGCAAAGCATAATTGTTCTATTCACGCAATAGTCCAAAGATGGGGAATCAGTTCCCATTATATCGTTAAGCATTCCTTGAGATAATATTTTTCTTTGAAGAGATAACTTAGAATTTCATCATCTAAAATCGAACCCTTTTCCAATTTTACTAGATTCCGTAAGATTTTTAGGTTCAGATTGTCCTCTTCAATATAATTAGCTAACGCATTTAATCCGTCTTTTAGTCTCTGCATATGCATTCAATATGCATCAATTTTGCTGCAAAGCATAATTGTTCTTCTAACTTGAATTTACTTTATGATATAACATATTCTGCATACACCTTGTCCCATTCTAGGGTTAGTCTGAAACCCTTTATAATTTCTAATGCTACTTTAGGTACTCTAGGTTTCATTTCACCGTTGCTAGCACTTTTAATATTTAATAATGCAAACACATCCATTGCAATATCTTTGATGTTGACACACTGAACTCTTTTCTAATACTGAAACAAGATTGCATTATCCATATTACACCTAACCATTTAAAACAGGGGTTTGTCTTGTGACGTAAGACCAGCTGGCCATTTGTATAGGGATACCTTTAAAGCAGGATCCCATGAGATTTCATGGGTCCCGTAGAAACCCGGGGTATGGTCTTGTAGAAAGCAGTAAGGGGATACTACTAACATTAAATTTTATTTAGTCTTCTCCAATGCTCTCGTAGTTGGATTGTTCAAACTGGCCGATTATACAACAAAAGTAGAGTGGAATAAAATGAATTATTTCTCCTGTTTCCAAAGGGAAAGAACACCTAACTTGGGTGAGATAAAGATATTGTAACTCCAACCTCTAAAAAGCTCTGAAAAGGGAGGGGAGAATATTGTAGAAAAGATTAAATGGGATCTGGACATTGAAAAAGAGTTAGATCGAATGGTTACAATCCACGCCAAGTCAGAGAAAAATTCACATCCATAGCCTAACGAATTTCATGAAAAATTAATTGCTTAAAGCTTTAGTGCAAAATGCAAGATCTTATTTTTTCGAAATTCCTCTGTAATTCTCCGTTAAATTTTTCGACTAGTTTTCCAACCAACTACATTTTTATGGTTGCTTCAGCCTGCGGTAGTCAAAGCATAAGGTAATGCCACCAATTAACACAATTTGAACCAGATACCTTTCTCTTGGGTATGGCTATTCCACGGTTTACATTTTATTTTCCTTCAATTGTTTTCAGCATTTTTTTTTTTTTTTTTTTTAATTGTTGCAAAAGTGGAGTAGAAACATGGTTTCTTAGTAACGCTATGTCTTGAACTATTGTTTAACGCCTTGCCAATCCTGTTCGTTTGCAACTTGATACAATTCACTTTTTTAGCAATCTGAATTTTCCTCACTATAAATTTATCTATCTTCATGAATTTTTCTGGATAAAGCGAATGCTTTGTCACATTTGTTTTTTTTTATAATTTTCTATTCTTTACTATTTTTAGATTTTTAAGCTACTCTAAGGCTTGATTGGGATGGAAAAGGGACGAGACAAGATATATTACCAATTATAGTTCAGACTGATAATGGAGAAGCACATTTCTTCGATATCCCTCAAGATTTGGTTCACGGTTTTGTAGTATTGCAGTGTCTTGAACTCTTATTTTACGCCTTGGCAATCCCGTTCGTTTGCAACTTGATACAATTCACTTTTTTTAAGTGTTATTCTACAATAATAAAACTATTAGTTTTAATGTGGATATGGACTCGGCGAGTGGATATGGGGGGATATGGAATCTGGTGAAACGGCTTAGCAAAATTCGTGCAGTTGGGACTTCAGGTGCAAAATTATTGATCATGTGTCGGTTGTAAGTGCAAATTATAATAAATATTACTTTTAACAGATTTTGACACCACCCGTTGTTAATATCTGCTCATACTTTTTATTGCTAATGATCTGCAATTAGATTCTGCCGTATGAAGGTAAGTGACCCGTCTTTCGTCGGGTGCTGAGAAATCATTGGTTAGGACATGCTGATGCTCTTAATCCTTATCTTGTGACTACACCTTAGTACCACCTGTATCTCTCAAAGTTCCAAGACCATCAAGGAGACGCCATCGGTCATCTCTCAGGCTTCTCGCTCCAGTGATGTCCTCCTAATATGGTTGAACCGGGGTGTGTAGAAAGCGTAGATCTCTCTAGTAGGTCCGGCACACTGTGCTTCTGAGTCTTTCGCGGAAACAACTTATTGGCGGTTGCTAATGTGAATTAACTTTTATGAATCTATGGTCGTCCAAACATGTTCATTTATTTTTCGAACATTATATTCGGATTATCCCTCTAGAAGTTTAATGGTAAACAAACAAAGGAAAAACTAGCAGAAACCGGCCTAAAGCCATTTGAAAAAGACGTTCTTCTTCTTGAAGAAGAAGAAGAAAAAGACGTTGTATCAAACAAGGTGTCTTAGTGCAGATGAAAATGAAAAATAACAGCAAACAAAACAATAGACCAAAAGAATATGACTAAGAAAAGATAGAAGGTAGAAGAAAAAAAAACAAGAAAATTTTATACAAAAACCAAATGTACTATATCTACTCTCATCATATTTGGGTCCCCATATCTGTACTGAAATATAATCAGTAGCATTATACGCATAGCACCAATGTTTTCTTCAATATCCTCTTCAAAAAACTAAAAAAGTTTAGACTAAATTCCATCAACTGTTCATTTAGCATTGCTGATAAGTCCTCTTGTCAACCGATTTATCACAATACAGTTTAAATATTCCGCAAGTTTTTCGCTTTAATACTTTTAGCTTTAGTAGCAGTAGTACAAACAGTAGTAATAGTCGCAGTAGAAATAATAGTATTAACCTTAGATTCAGTGGCAGTAGTAGTAATAATACTAACAGCAGTATGAAGTAGCAATAGGATGCAAATATTGTCTTTGGTCCGTTCAACATCTCCCACAACAAGCCCTGCAAGCTTCAACTTTACACACCAAGCTGTTCCGAAGATAATACTTATACGCCCTTTTAACAGTATGCATACAGACGGCTTGTTGTGATTCAGTCCACCTTCTCCCCTCAAAATTTCATCTTCATACCCTTAGTCACAGTTGTAATAGTAGTCAGACAAGTAATATCAGTTGTAGTAATATCAGTAGTAGCGAACACATATTGCCTCTGGTCAAATGATCTTCCCCTTTAAGCATTCTCTTAAAGTAACAACTCAATGCCCAAATCGAATCCTGAGATGTATCTTTTTACAATGTGCTTGCACATAGTGTCTTTTGATTTAGTTCAAATTTCACACCATTGACCCCCCCCTCCCCCCCGCCAAGCCAAACAACCACACTTTCAAACCACCATTCCATACAAACCTTATAAGCCCCTTCAAATGAGCCTCAATTCGAAGTTTCTACAGCAACTCCTTCTATACGAAGTGCCCTGGTCTAAAAAAAAAAAAAAAAAAAAAATTAAATAGTCCAAAATAATACAAGTGGCCTCTTAAAAGATTTGATTGATCATTTTCTCCTTATATACAAATATCCCAAACAAGAACAAGGAGCTTCTTTTTTTACAAGTTAGGTCTATTTGGCCTAGAGCATGGGTTTTAACCAGTCAGAGCCACAATTCCCCCTGGCCCATTCAACAAAACAGTGTTTTAAGCTGATCAAAAACTAAAATGTTCAGCTCATTTTGGAGTAAGTATAAACTGGAATAATGCGTCGCAATTTCATCAAAACACCAAGATATTTCTTCACTTATCCTTCTGTTGTCAAGAAATCAAAACAGAACAAAATTTCTCTCCAAAGTTCATATATTAGAAAATTAAGCTGTTCCTTTTAAACCTGACTGTATGGATCAACCAATATTTCTCGTTTCTTTACTTTCTGAATTTTATTTATTTATCTAAAGTTCACAAGAATTTATAATCACTTTAAAGAACGTTGCCCAATTGGAACATTCATTTAATGAGCAGACACCCCCCTCCTTCCGTATAAATCTTGGTGACGATATAGTGATGTTTACTCGGCCAGACATACACAAACTGGATTTTTTTAAATCCAAAAAGTCATAGCCATAGGGAACAAACAAGTAAAAACAAAACACAAGGAAATCCCTGAAGACGTAAACAAAAATATTCCAAGAAAAATTGAATAAATTAACTGATAAAAATACAATACAACAGTTAAAATAACAAGCGGAGTATAATAGGGTTCAGCAAGACCACGGAAATTGCTATATACAATATCAACTAGCTGGTTTTTCCTAAGAATGGGTTGCTATATCAGCTATATCGTTTTCATCAGCATTTATTCCGCTAACATCTAAATACACAGGCAGTGAAATAACTTGAAAAACCAGTTCCCATTGACAAGAATTGTCATGTTAAGTGGAAATCTTACTTTATAAGACTTGCTATGTGAGGTGGAAATTTTGTGAGAATAATTACAGTCACTGGAATAGTCACTCGGATGCATTTGTGAGGCTCGGCCCTTACAGAAAGATAAGTAATCTTTCTAATTATTATAACCATATTTCCGGATTAATTATGACTTCTGTTAATCTATCTGAAACTCTACAAGAAATTAATAGAAAATTGAACGGAATAGAAATAGTTTTGTCGCAGGTTCAAGAACTTAGAAACGAACTATCTGCTATTTCGTCGCGAATTGATTCGACAATAGAGAAGTTCTTGGAGGATACGTCACAATTGAAGAAAGATTACCTAAGTTTGCAAGCTGAAATGTCGGCTACTAACGTAAAATTACAAAGACTAGAATATGAGTCTAAAAAGTGTAATTTGGTCCTGTATAATTTCGATCCTACAAACAAAGATTCTTCGTTACGAGAAGATGTAATGAGAGCACTCAACTTACATGTGCCAAATTTAGGGCTGAAAATGATGGACATTAGACATTTTTTGGCTAAACGCTAAACAAGGCACGCGACCGATGTTGGTTAAGTTTACAAGCTGTTACATTCGTGATACTATATTGCGTTCAAGTGCGCACCTGAAAAGGGCGGGTCTTGGTGTTAGTCCCGATTATAGAGAGCGTGAACTGTCTATCCGTAACCACCTAAAGCCTTTTCTTGAACGGGCTAGAGGAGAAAATAGAGAAGCAAGACTAAGAGGGACAAAGTTATATATTGGTCAACAGTGTTTTACGTATAGCTTTGATAAGCAGTCTGTAGTCGAGGTTACGAATGCCCCTAATATAGAGTCATCAGCAAGTACCATGACCCATTTTAAGGAAAATTTTGGACAAAAGTTTCACCGTAAACCTGGGTCTTTATCAGTGCCACAAAAAAGTTTAGTAAAGAGTTTGGTTTCTGAGAATAATCGGTTTAACCTGGAAGAACCTTGCAATTCAAGATCACGTTCAGGATCTTCATCCTCAATTCAATTTTTCTTTATTGTAGTGGAGGAGCTTAGTAGTGATAAGGAAATAAATGGGGTGAACAGTGAAACTCCGGTTATTAAAAAAGGCTCCACATCAACTTTTGTCGGGCCTGTGGGGGCTCCCAAACGTAACAGCCAACAAATTATTAGCCAAGAAGACCACCTAAGACAGAAGAGCAAGTCGGTTAGAGCTGGCGACTCTTAAAACATGGAGCCTAGGTGGCTATTTAACCCGTCACAACCCATTGGCTCAGATAGTGGTTAGGATAAGCAGGGCCATGGCGCAAATTAGGAGTGTCATTTAGCGCATCTGAATGTTCAGGTTTTTTCGCATCTTAAAGTAGAGTATCTTCTTAAATGTCGTGATTTTTCAGTTGTATCATTAGTAGGAACGTGGCTGGAAAAACAGGAGAGATTAGAAGATTTTTCTTATTTTGGATCACAAAGAAAGCGATCGCAGAATGGTAGAACTTATGGAGGACTGGCATTATTGATAACGAATAGATGGCGAAATGCATCTCGGTTGAAAAGTGTTTCATGTAATCTAGTATGGGTGCGACTATCTTTAGGTAGTAACTCGTTTATCTTTTGTTCAGTGTATTTACCGCCGGAAACTAGCACTTTTAGTGATGAAGATACCTGGGAGATATCAGAAAATGATATGGATTGTTTTTCAGAACAGTTTCCGTCCGACTATTTTATTTTTCTAGGGGATTTTAACGGATATACAGGCGAGGACAAAGGAGCCCGTGAGGAGAAGGTGGATCTCGATCTAGAAAAATGAATGGAGTTTATATGATTGAGCCGTCGGTTATGAGGAGGACGAGTAAGGACGGTCATCGGAGAAAGAATAATTGGGGTAAAAATTATTGGATTTTTGTGTTAAACAGAATTTGGTTATTTTGAATGGGAGAACAGGGAAGTATAAAGGAGTGGGGGATTTTACATGTTTTCCGGGTAGATCTCCAAGTGTTAGAGATTATGGGGTTGTTAGTCTGGGGCTTCTTTCTTGTTGTGTGGATTTGGAGGTGATGGCGCTGGCTGGGTTAGATCACGTGCCTATTAGGGTTGAACTAGGAGGAGGAGAATGGGCTGAAAGCCCAAAAAGAAGTTTGGGGTTAAGGGAAAGATGGGTAATGAGCTTGAATGGAGGGAAGGTTTAAGGTTTGATAATGATAGTGAGGAGAAGTTGAAAAATGTACTAGTTGAAGATAGAGGGCTGGATTCATTTATTCAGAAGAGTGAGGATATGGCAAGGGGCGGGGATATAGCAGGTTCTGTTGATTTTTTGTCGGGGGTTTTGTATAAAATAGGAACTAAGGTGGCACGTAGGAGAAAAATGGTAGAAGTACTGGTTTGATGATTTTTTTTTATAAGGAATGCGAGGAAAAGAAGAAGGAGGTTTTAGTAGCTTTTAGATTGCTTAAGGCTAGTAGTACAGTTGATCTGGAAAATAATTTGCAGGTTTTTAGGGACAAGCGAAGGGGATATAAAAGGCTACTTAAGTTGAAGAAGAGACGTTTTGAAGAGGAAGAGAGCCAAAAAATACAGGAGAAATTTTGCGTGAATGATGCAACGGAGTTCTGGAAGTTAATTAGGAAATCAACAGAAAATAGAAGGTTGACTGATTCAGTCCCTCACGCCAATACCTGGCCAAAATACTTAGAACAAAAATACATAGAGATATACACCGAAGAGGACGAAGAGAGAGCTGATGAGGAGATGAATAGCTTAGAAGAGACAGCCGATTTTGAGTTGGATTCAGAGGATGTTAAACTACTGGAGCCGGTTGGACAGGAGGAAATATGGCATGCCTTGAAAAGCATGAGAGGGAACTTAGTACCGGGGATCGACGGAGTACCAACTAAGCTGTTGAAATGGTCAAGAGCATGGATACTGCCAGTGCTTGCATTGATATTCTAGGCAATTCTAAGTACACCTCTATGGCTGCAAAATTGGCAGTTATCGATTATAATCCCATTATTTAAGAAAGGAGAAAGAAACCTGCAAAAGAACTACAGGGGGATAAGTTTAGGAAGTTCTATAATGCAAATGGTTGCATTATAAAGGTATACTAATTGAATGTCAGGCAGGGTTAGGGAAAACTATAGTACAATTGATCAAAATATACTATAGTACAATTGAGGAAAAATATAGTACACTATCGTACAATTGAGGAAAAATAGGCTATATACGGCGTTTTTGGACATTAGAGGATTATTTGATGAAGTTTCAAGGAGTATGTTGAAAGAGGTGTTGGTGACATTAGGATTGCCAATTAGGTAGAAGTTATAGTGAAAATATATGAGGTGGTTAAAGTAGTAGTGAAGGTAGGTATTTCTTATTCTAGGCCAGTTTTAAGTAATGTAGGCCTTAAACAGGGATGCACTCTATCACAGCGTTTGTTTTCTCTTTCTATTAATGATATTGACGAGTATTTTAGAAATGGAAATGTCCCTATGTTAAAATTAATGTCGCTGGAGCTGTTTTGTTTATTATTTGCAGATGACATAGTATTGCTTGCGAAATCGGCTCCGGATTTGCAAAAGATGTTAAGAGATTTTGGATAGTTATCTGGGGAGTAAAAAATTAGTTTTGAATATTGATAAATCAGTTATATTAGTTTTTGGAAAAGAAGAAAGGGAAAAGAATAGGTTTTATTTTAAAGGGAAAGAGATGAAAGAAGTTAAGGATTTTATTTATTTGGGATGTAAGTTCACAAGTTCATGAAGATGAAGGGATCAGGTGCAAATAGCGAGTTGGAAGGGTCAGAAGGCTTCATGGGCGTTATTGAAGAGTCCCCTTAGGCATCTAGGACCGGCAGATATTAAGCTACAGGAGAGAATTTTTGAGACAAAGGTAGGCCCAGTATTGAGTTACGGTGGGGAAGTTTGGGGGTTTGAAAAAAGGGAAAAAATAGAGAATTTATTTAGGACATTTCAGGAGACTTTTAGGGCTAAGCGGGAAATTTAATAATCTGGTGTTAAAGTTTGATCTAGGATTGTTTTCATTGAGAGGGAAAAAAGATTGGTTAGAATGATAGGATACTGGGAAAAGGTGATTGGTTTATAGAATAATAGGTTAGTAAATGCAGCTTATCTGGAGGTGTTGCAGGATAGAAGGAAAAGTTCATGGGCTTCCCAGGTGAAATCAATCTTAAATAGTTGCGGGTTATCAGGTGTTTGGAATGAAGGGAAGGGGATAGGACTGGAAGTAGGAAATGTAGCAAAATTAGTAAAGGGTGTCCTTGAAGATCAGGAGATTCAGAAATGGCAGTGTGAAGTCGCAGCCTCGGTGTTCCTCAGCGTTTACCGGCAATTGAAGGAGGTCTGGGGATATGATATTTTTTTAAAGCGGGTTTAGATAGTGAAGAAATTAAGTGGTATATATCAGGGAGGAGTAATTTTCTGGCACTTGGAGAAAGGAGGAAATATTTAGGGAGGGTAAGGGTAAATGACGGTCCTTACTCATGCCCTATGTGTGGAGAAAATGGTGAGGATCTGCTTCACTTCATGGCCCTTTGTCCCGAATTACAGGATTTAAGGAAAGAATTATTTTTTGATAATGTGGGGACAAGTGAGTGGTTGGTTTCAGTAATGGGATCAAAAAATTATGGGACAATAAGAATGATAGCAAAATATATAAAATTGGGTATGTCACATAGAGATAGATTTTTGTAAAGGGGGTGAGGTGAGTGTTGAAATTATTGTTGTATGTGTGTAAGTTGTTTTCTTGTTTGTTATTTTTTGTAGTCATGGCTCTTGATTGATGTAACATACATCTATCTATGTATGTTAGTTTAATGGTATTGTATGCTTTATTATGTTCTTGTTTTGTTTTGTAATTTTGCGTTGTTATTGTTATGTAGGCTACTATACTTTGCTATGAGTGTTATAATCATGTGCTATTATTTTGTGTGATTTTCTAGTTTTTTGCCATGGCCCAAAGCGGCTTTTATTGCAATAAATATCTATCTATCTATCTATCTATGATTATTCAGATTCAGTTTAGAAGAATATTCTCTCTTGCATATATCACACTTAAACAGTTTCTCACCAGTGTGTACTCTTTGGTGCTGAATCAAACGGATTGACACAGAAAAAGTTTTCACTCAGACCTTACATTTAAACAGGGTTTCACCCGTGTGTACCATTTGGTGCTCAATCAAATTGCTTGACTGATAAATTTTTTTCTCACATACATCACATTTAAAGGGTTTTTCAGCCGTGTGTACTATTTGGTGCCTAATCAAATTGCTTGAATCAGTAAAAGTTTTCTCACATACATCACATTTAAAGGGTTTTTTATCCGTGTGTACTCTTTGGTGGTGAATCAAATGGCTTGACTGAGAAAATGTTTTCTCACAGACATCACACTTAAACGGTTTCTCCCCAGTGTGCACTCTTTGGTGCTGAATCAAACTACTTGAATCAGAAAAATTTTCTCACATACATCACATTTAAAGAGTTTTTCAGCCGTCTGTACTCTTCGGTGCCTAATCAAATTGCTTGAATCAGAAAAAGTTTTCTCACATACATCACATTTAAAGGGTTTTTTACCAGTATGTACTCTTTGGTGCTTAATCAAATTGCTTGACTGAGAAAAAGTTTTCTCACAGACCTTACATTTAAACGGTGTATCCCCACTGTGCACTCTTTGGTGCTGAATCAAACTGCTTGGATAAGAAGAAGTTTTCTCACATACATCACATTTAAAGGGGTTTTCAGCCGTGTGTACGTTTTGGTGCCTAATCAAATTTCTTGAATCAGAAAAAGCTTTCTCAAAGACCTCATATTTAAACGGTTTATCTCCAGTGTACAATCTTTGGTGATTATACAAACTGCTTGACTGAGAAAAAGATTTCTCACAGACATCACACTTAAATGGTTTCTCCCCAGTGTGCAATCTTTGGTGATTAATCAAAATGCTTGACTGATAAAAAGTTTTCTCATAGACATCACACTTAAACGGTTTCTCCCCAGTGTGACATCTTTGGTGAATAATCAAAATGCCTGACTGAGCAAATATTTTCTCACAGACCTTACATTTAATTAAATAAAAAAAA
>JAQQPU010003575.1:23190-38799 GCA_029168905.1 Artemia sp. Kazakhstan ARC1039 | reverse complement strand
GGTGAAATTTGATGAAATTTGGGGATATTAAGAAAAAAAGAAATGATTCCTATTACAACCTAGTTTGTTTCAGGAGAATAATAAATTTGATCATAAAATATTGGGTAAATGATTTAATTTAAAAACAATATTTGAAGTACAGTTTGACCAGCACAAAAACTAATGTTGTAAAATACTAAAGTATGTTAAGTATGTGAATTCGACTAATAGTCCAGTAATTTCAGAGGCAACGCTATAGCGTTGCCTATAGTAAAGGCCATACAGCTCCAATGTTTTATTACTTATTTATTTTTTTTTTCCCAGAGGCACTTCATATGGAAGGGGTCGTCGTAGAAACTTAAAGGCGGCTCATTCGACTGGAAATCGAGAGTTCTAGTGCCCTTTTTAATAGTCAAATGTGATTGAAGGGTAACTAGCCCCCCCCCACGTCCTTCATTCCCCAAAACACATCCAATCAAAATTTTTAGATATCCATTTTGTTCAGCGTAGTTGATTTCCAGACAGAAAATATGTTTTGAGGAGGACACTCCTCCAAAACCCTCAGGACAAGGGTTTTAAGTTATGCCCGGGGGGCATATAAGGTTTTTATAGAAGGAATTGTCGTAGAAACTTAAAAAAGAACACATTCGATTGGAAATTCAAAGGGCTAGTGCCCTTTTTAATAGTCAAAAGTCATTGGAGGACAGCTAGCCCCCCCCCCCCCCACGCCGATCCTTCCCCCAAACACAAGCAAAAAAAATTGTGAGACAGCCATTTTGTTCAGCGTAGTTGATTTTCAGGTAGAAAATATAATTTTGAGAAGGACACTCCCCCCCCCCCAACCCTCAGGGCAAAAGTTTTAAGTTATGCCCTGGGGGCATATCAGGTTTTTATAGAAGGTTACAACTCACTAGGGCCCGGGGGAAGGCGTTGTATGTTATGCCCTGGGGGCATATTTGGGTCTCATTGAAGGGATGCTCGTATTAACTCCAAAGAGGGATTATTTGATTGGAAATTGAAAGTTCTAGGTCACGTTTTAAGAGTCCAAAGAGATTGGAGGGCACCTAGCCCCCCCCCCCCGCCAATACCCTTTTTTTGTTAAACCCATCCGATAAGAACTTTGAGATACCTTTTTTTTAAATAGTTCAATGACCATATAACGAAAACTCAGGGGTCAACACAGCCCCCCAGGGCCCAAGGGCAGGTGTTGTAAGTTATGCCCTGGGGGAATATATGGTTCTTATTGAAGGGATGCTAGTAAAAAATTCAGAGATGCCTCATTTGAATGGAAATTGAAAGTTCTAGTTAAATTTTTTAGAGTCAAAAGAGATTGGAGGGCAACCCGCCCCCCCCCCCCCCCCAATGATTGGAGGGCAACCCAAATGCATCCAATAGAAATTTTGAGATAGCCATTAAGTTGAAAATTTCTCAAAAGTCAGATAACAAAAACTCAGGTGTCGTCAAAACCCCCCAGGGCCCGGGGGCAGGCGTTGTGTCATGCCCTGGGGCATATATTGTTCATATGAAAGGGATGCTCCTAAAACTTCAGAGGGAACTCATTTGATTGGATATTGAAAGTTCAAGCTTACTTTTTAATAGTTAAAAGAGATTTGAGGGCAGCTAGCCCTTCCCCCCCCCACGCCTTCTTTTTCAAAACCCATCTGATGAAAATATTGAGATACACATCTTGTTAAAAATAGTTCAAAGGTCGGATAAGAAAAAGTCCGGTGTCAATAGAAACCTCCAGGGCACAGGGGAAGGTGTTCTAAGTTATGCCCTAAGGGCATGTATGGTTCTTATAAAAGGGATGCTCGTATAAACTTAGAGAGCTAATTTGATTTGAAATTGAAAGTTCTAGTTCACTTTTTTAAGAGTCAAGAGGGTAAAAATCCCCCCCCCCCCCCCCCGCTCTTTTTTCCCCAAACACGCCCGCTACAAATTTTGATCAAACCTTCCATAAGAACCATATATGCCCCCAGGGAATAACTTATACCCCTTGCCCTGAAGACCTTTGGGGGAGTGTCATGCTCAAAGATATAATTTCCAGAACTTTCAACTACGTTGAACAAAGTGGCCATATCAAAATTTTGATTGGATGTGTTTGGGGAAATGGTGGGCTTGGAAGGGGTGTCAGTTGCCTTTCAGTCACTTTCGGCTGTTGAAAATGGAGCTAGCCATTTAAATTTCCAATCGAATGAGCCTTTTCTTAAGTTTCTACGACAACGCTTTCTATAAAAACCTTATATGCCACAGGGCATAACTGACAACCCTTGCCCTGGGGGCTCTGGAGGGGTTGTTATCCTCAAAGACTTAATTTCCTGAATTTTCAACTACGTTGAACAAAATGGCTATCTAAAAATTTTGATTGGATCTGTTTGGGGAAAAGATGGGCGTGAGATTGGGGTTAGTTGCCCTCTAGTCACTTTGGACTATTAAAAAGAGCAGTAGCCCTTTGAATTTCCAATGGAATAAGTCAGTTTTGAAGTTTCTACGCTAAAGCTTTCTATAAGAGCCTTATATGCTCACAGGGCATAACTTAAAACCCTTGTCCTGAGGGCTGTGGAGTCTCCTCCTCAAAAATATAATTTCTATCAGGAAATCAACTATGCTGAATAAAATGGCTATCTAAAAATTTTGACTGGATGTGAGTGGGGAACTGTTGGGCGCGGAAGGGGTATTAGTTGCCTTCCAATTACTTTTGACCTTTACAAAGGGCACTAGAACTCTTGATTTCTAATGGAATGAGCCCCCTTTGAAGTTTCTACGACGACTCCTTTCCATACGACCCCTTCCTTAAAAGAAACTTCATATGGAAGGGGTCGTCGTAGAAACTTCAAAGGGGGCTCATTCGAATAGAAATCGAGAGTTCTAGTACCGTTTTTAATAGTCGAAAGTGATTGGAGGGCAACTAGCCTCCCCTTCACGCCCATCATTCCCCCAAACACATTCAATCAAAATTTCGAGATAGCCATTTTGTTCAGCGTATTTGATTTCCAGTTACAAAATATTTTTTGAGGAGGACACTCCCCCACAACTCTCAAGGCAAGGCTTTTAAGTTATACCTGGGGGGCATATAATAACAATGTTGGTACAATGTGTTATTTATTATTTTTTCCTTTAGAGTAAGGCACTTCGTATCGAAGAAGTTGTCGTAGAAGCTTTGAAAAGGGCTCATTCATTTGGAAATTGGCATGGCTTGTGCCCTTTTTAATAGTCGAAAGGGATTGGAAGGCAACTAACACCTCTGCAACGCCCACCATTTCCCAAAACACATCCAATCAAAATTTTGAGATAGCCATTTTGTTCAGCGTAGCTGATTTCCACATAGAAATTATTTTTTTGAGGAGGAGACTCCCCCAGAGCCGTCACGGCAAAGGTTGTAAGTTATGCCCTGGGGGCATATGAGGTTTTTATAGAAGGCGTTGTCGTAGAAGCTTCAAAAAAGGCTCATTCGATTGGAAATTCAAAGGGCTAGTGCTCTTTTTAATAGTTGAAAGTTATTGGAGAGCAACTAATCCCTCTCTCACGCCCACCTTTCCCCAAACACATCCAATCAAAATTTTGAGATAGCCATTTTATCCAACGTAGCTTTAAGTTCTGGAAAATAGGTCTTTGAGGATAACAACCCCCCCCCCAACAGCCCTCAGGGCAAGGGTTGTAAGTTATGCCCTGGGGGCATATAAGGTTGTGTATAACCAACGTCGTCGAAGAAATTTCAGAAAGGCTCATTCGATTGGAAATTTAAATGGGTAGTTCTCTTATTAATAGTCAAAAGTGATTCGAGCCATTTTGTACAAACGTAGTTGAAAGTTCTGGAAATTATAAGTTTGATCAGGACACTCCCCCCACAGTGTTCAGGGGCAAGGATTGTAAGTTATGCCCTGGGGGCCTATATGGCTCTTATGGCAGGAATGCTCGTATAAACTTCAGAGAGGGCTCATTTGATTGGAAACTGAAAGTTCTAGTTCACTTTTTAAGCGTCAAAAGATATTGGAGGGTAACCAGCTTCCCCCCAAACCCCTTTTTCCCAAATGCATCCAATAAAAATTTTAAGAAAGCTATTTTGTTAAAAATAGTTAAAAGATCATATAACAAAATTCTGGTGTCAACACAACCCCCTAGGGCCCGGGGGCAGGGGTTGTAAGTTATGCCCTCGAGGCATATATGGGTCTTATGGAAGGGATACTCGTATTAACTTCAAAGAGGGCTCATTTGATTGGAAATTGAAAGTTTTAGTTCACTTTTTAAGAGTAAAAAGAGATTGGAGGGCACCTAGCCTCCCCCCCCCCTCCACGCCTTTTTTTCTCAAACCCATCCGATAAGAACTTTGAGATAGTTTTTTCGAAATAGTTCAAAGACTATATGACGAAAACTCAGGGGTCGACACAGCCCCCCAGGGCCGGAGGGCAGGTATTTTAAGTTATGCCCTAGGGGAATATATGGTTCTTATTGAAGGGATGCTCGTAAAAACTTCAGAGATAGCTCTTTTGAATGGAAATTGAAAGTTCTAGTTCAGTTTTTTAGGGTCAAAAGAGATTGGAGGGAAACTAGCCCCCCCCCCCCCCGCCACGCCCCTTTTTCTCCAACTGCATCCAATAAAAGTTTTGACATAGCCATTAAGTTAAAAATTGCTCAAGAGTCAGATAACAAAACTCAGGTGTCATCACAACCCCCCATGACCCAGGGGCAGGCGTTGTAAGTTATGCCCCGGGGTATATATGGTTCATATGAAAGGATGTTCGCATAAACTTCAGAGAGGGCTAGTTTGATTGCAAATTGAAAGTTCGAGCTCACTTTTTAATAGTCAAAAGAGATCAGAGGGCAGCTAGCCCCCCCCCACGCCTTCTTTTTCCAAACCCATCTTATGAAAATTTTGAGATAGACATTTTGTTAAAAATAGTTCAAAGGTCAGATAAGAAAACAAACGGTGTCAATAAAACCCCACAGGGCCCAGGGGAAGGCGTTCTAAGTTATGCCCTAAGGGAATGTATGGTTCTTATGAAAGAAATGCTCGTATAAACTTCATAGAGGGCTCATATTATTAGAAATTGGAAGTTCTAGTTTAGGTTTTAAGAGTCAAGAGAGTTAAGGGCTACTAGCCCTCCTTCCCCACGCTTTTTTTTACCCAGACTCATCCACTACAAATTTTGAGATAGCCAGTTTTTTGGAAATTGTTCAAAAATTAGATAGCAAAAACTCCCCCCGAGGCCAGGGCAATAGGGGGCGTAAGTGTTGTCCTGGAGGCGTATATGTTTCTTATGAAAGGGATGCTCGTATAAACTTCAGAGGGGGCTAATTCGATTGGAAATTGAAAGTTCTATTTCAATTTTTAAGAGTCAAAAGATATCCGAGGGAAACTAGCCCCCCCCCTTTCAACACACCCTTTTTCCCAAGCCCATCCGATAAAATTTTTATAATAGCCATTATATTAAAAATAGTTCGAAGGTCAGATAAGAAAATCCTGTTTCAACGCGACCCCCCAGGGCCAGGAGGCAGGCGTTATGAGTATTGCTCTAGCGGCACATAGTTCTTATGGAAGGGATGCTCGTATAAACTTCGGAGAGGGATCATTTGATTGGAAATTGAAAGTTCTTGTTCCTTTTTTAAGAGTCAAAAGAGATCGGAGGGCAACTAGCCCCCCCCCCCCTCCACACCCTAAATTCATCAGCTAAAATTTTGAGATAGACATTTTGTTAAAAATAGTTCAAAGTTTTGATAACAAAAAACTCCGGTGTCAACACAGCCCCCCAGGGCCCAGGGGTGGGTGTTGAAAGTTATACCCTGGGAGCATGTATGGTTGCTATGGAAGGGATGCTCGTATACTTCCTAGAGGACTCATTCGATTGGAAAATTAAAGTTGTAATTGACTTTTTAAGTCAAAAGTGATTGGAGAGCAGCTAGCCTCCCCTCAAACTCCATTTTTTTTCCCCAGAGGCAATTCATATAGAAGGGGTCACTGTATATACTTCAAAGGGGGCTCATTTGATTGGAAATCGAGAGTTCTAGTGCCCTTTTTAAGATTCAAGAGTGATTGGAGGGCAACTGGCCCCCCAAGCCCTTTTCCCCCAAATACATCTGATAAAAAATTTGAGGTAGCCATTTTGTAAAAAAAAAAAGTTCAAAGATCATATAACTAAAACTCCTTTACGTGTGGCCATCTCGTTAAAAATAGTTCAAACGTTAGATAAGAAAAACTCCTGTATCGACAGAACCCACCCGGGGCCCGGGGTAGGCGCTTTATGTATTGCTCTCGGGGCAGATATGATTCTTATGGAATGTATGCTCGTACAAACTTTGGAGGGAAGTATGATTGGAAATTTAAAGTTCTCGTTCACTTTTTAAGAGTCAAAAGAGATCGGAGGGCAACTAGCCCCCCTCTCTATGCCCTATTTTCCTCAAACCCATCGGATAAGAACTTTGAGAGAGCCATTTTTTAAAAATAGCTCAAACGTCAGATAACAAAAATCTGGTGTCGACACATCCCCCCAGGGCCCAGGGGCAGGCACTAGTTCCATTTTTTAGCAGTAAGATCTTACATCTTTCTGCAAAGATTATCGTTTTTTTAACTCATCTTTGTTCTAAGATCTTACAGCTCACAGATGTTAGCAAAAAATGTGAAGACCGCCACTGTTTTACCATATAGAACAATGATGAGAGAACTTTGATGATCTACTCATCATTGTTCTCAGACCGCTGATCAGAGCAGAATGATGAAATACGTTTGCACAAAAACGGCCAAAGATGTAAGATCTTTGTTCAAAGATTTCACTTTTAAGCATTTTCTGACAAAAGATGTAAGATCTTAGCACATTGATGAGTGAAAAAACAGGCCTACTATTAGCTATGTCCTAATGAAAGGGATAATCGTATATGGTTCTAATGAAAGGGATAATCGTATAAACTTCAGAGAGGGTTCATTTAAATGGAAATTAAAATTTTTATTTCATTTTTTCAAAGTGAAAAAAGATCGGAGGACAACTAGCCCCTCCCGCCCTTCACGCCTTTGGGTTTATCGGATGGATAAACCCATTCGGTAGTAATTTGAGGTGAACATTTTATTAAAAATAGTTTAACCATCAGATATTAAAACTCCAGCGTCAACACAACCCCCCAGGACCCAGGGACAGGCGTTGTAAGCTATACTCTGGGGGTATATATGGTTCTTATAGAAGGGATACTCGCATAAACTTCGGAGAGGGCTCATTTGATTGAAAATAGTAAGTTCTAGTTCACTTTTATAAAAGTCAAAAGAAACGGAAGCTTAAATAGTCCCCCCACGCCCTTTTTTCCAAACCCATCCAATAAAAATTTTGAGATAGCAATTATGGTAAAAATAGTTCAAACATCAGATAACAAAAACTCTAAGGTTGACAAAAACCCATTTTTTCACTTTGATATTGTTACTTTGATACCAGTTTTGATACTTCGATGAAGTATCATTTTTTTTTAAAGTTTGATTTTGAAATAAGAAACTTTTTAAAACTTTAATTTTTTGCAATCAAAAACGAACAAAAAATAAGAAAAAAACATTCCGAAAAATTAGTTTTTCAAAAAAAAGTAAAGGCAATTTTGAACTTAAGCTCAGCAGATACAAATACCTTTTAAAATTCAAACTCAAAACGACCAGTAATTGCTATTAAAGAATTAATGAAACCCAAAACAAACAGAAATTAAATAAACAATCATAGCAAAAACATACAACAAGTAATAATATAAATAAAAAAAAGGTCTTAAAGCGAGTAATGCTTAGATTGAATAAGAAAAATAAGCTTAAAACGAGAAAAAAAATATTTTCCTTTTACTCACTTTTACTTTTCTTTGAAAAACTTATTTTTCGGAAAGTTTTTTTTTTTTAATTAATAATAATAAAACAAAGGAGCCGTATTGCCTTTACTATGGATTGCCTCTGATTATTTTTTTTTCCAGAGGCACTTCATATGGAAGGAGTCGTCGTAAAAACTTCAAAGGGGGCTCACTCGATTGGAATCGAGAGTTCTAGTGCCCTTTTTAAGGGTCAAAAGTGATTGGAAGGCAACGAACACCCCTCCACGCCCACCATTTCCCCAAAGACTTCCAATCAAAATTTTGAGATAGCCCTTTTGTTCAACGTGGATGAAAATTCTGGAAGTTAGGTCTTTGAGGATGACAACCCCCCACAGTCCTCAGGGAAAGGGTTGTAGATTATGCCCTGGGGGCATATATGGCTTTTTATAGAAAGCGTTGACGAAGAAACTTCCAAAAGGGCTCATTCAATTGGCAATTTAAATGGCTAGTGCTTTTTAAAAGTCAAAAGTGATTGGAAGGCAACTAACACCCCTTCCTTTCCTACCATTTCCCAAACACATCCAATCAAAATTTTGAGATAGCTATTTTGTTACACGTTTTTGAAAGTTCTGAAAATTATATCTTTGATCATGACACTCCTCCAAAGGTCTTCAGGGCAAGGGTTATAAGTTATGCCCTGGGGGCATATATGGTTCTTATGGAAGGAATGCTCGTAAAAACTTTAGAGAGGGCTAATTTGATTGGAAATTGAAAGCACTAGTTCACTGTTTAAGTGTCAAAAGATATTGGAGGGTAACCAACCCCCCATGCCCTTTTTTCCCAAATGCATCCGATAAAAATTTTGAGGTAGCTATTTTGTTAAAAATAGTTCTAAGATCATATAACAAAAACTCCGGTGTCGAAACAGCCCCCAGGGCCTGTGGGCAGGCGTTGTAAATTATGCCATGGGGGCATATAAGCTTTATATAGAAAGCTTTGTCGCAAAAACTTCAAAAAGGGCGAATTCGACATTCAAAGGGCCAGTGCCCTTTTAAATAGTCGTAAGTGATTGGAGGGCAACTAACCCCCTCTCACGCCCATCTTTTCCCCAAACACATCCAATCAACATTTTAAGATAGCCATTTTGTTCAACGTGGTTGAAAATTCTGGAAATTAGGTCTTTGAGAATGACAACCCCTCCCCTTCCCACAGCCCTCAGGCCAAGGGTTTTAAGTTATGCCCTGGGGGCATATAAGATTTTTATAGAAAGTGTTGTCGTAGAATCATCATTAAGGGCTCATTCGATTGGAAATTCAAATGGCTAGTGCCCTAATCAATAGTCAAAAGTGATTGAAAGACAGCTATCACCCCTTCCATGCCCACCATTTCCCCACACATATCCAATCAAAATTTTAAGATAGCCATTTTGTTCAACGTTGTTGAAAGTTCTGGAAATTATATCTTTGAGAATGACACTCCCCCAAAGGTCTTCAGGGGAAGAGGTATAAGTTATTCCCTGGGGGCATATGTGGTTCTTATGGAAGGTTTGTTCGTATAAACTTTAGAGAGAGCTCATTTGATTGCAAATTGAAAGTTCTAGTTCACTTTTTAAGTGTCAAAAGACATTGGAGGGTAACCAGCCCCCCCCCCACGGCCTTTTTTCCCGAAAGATCATATAACAAAAACTCTGGTGTCGACACAACCCCCAGGGCCTGGGGGCAGGCGTTGTAAGTTATGCCCTGGGGGAATATATGGTTCTTATGGAAGGAATGCTCGTAAAGACTTCAAAGAGGGCTAATTTGATTGGAAATTCAAAGTTCTAGTTCAGTTTTTCCCCACGCCCATTTTTTCCTGAATACATCTGATAAAAATTTGAGATAGCCATTAAGTTAAAAGTTGCTCAAAAGTTAGATAACAAAAATTCGGTTGTCGACACAACCCTCCAGGGCCTGAGGGCACGCGTTGTAAGTTATGCCCTGGGGCATATATGGTTTTTATGAAAGGGGTACTCGTATAAACTTCAGAGAGGGCTCATTCGATTTGAAATTGAAAGTTCAAGTTCACTTTTTAATAGTCAAAAGAGAACCGAGGGCAATCGTGTATGGTTCTTATGAAAGGGATGCTCGTATAAACTTCAGAGAGGGCTCATTTGATTGGAAATTGAAAGTTCTAGTTCACTTTTTAAGAGTCAAAAGATATCCGAGGGCAATTAACTCCTCCCCCATACACCCTTTTCTCCCCAAACCTATCCGATAAAATTTTAAAAATATCCATTTGATTAAAAATAATTCAAAGGTCGGACAAGAAAGACTCCTGTGTCGACACAATCCCCATTGCCCGGATGCAGGCGTTGTAAGTAATGCTCTGGGGGCATAGATCTTTTTTATAGAAGGAAAGCTTGTATAAACTTCGGAGAGGGTTCATTTGATTGGAAATTTATAGTTCCCATTCACTTTTTAAGAGTCAAAACAGATTGGAGGGCAATTAGCCCCCCCCCCCTCCACACCCTAAATGCATCAGATAAAAATTTTGAGATATACAATTTGTTAAAAATAGTTCAAAGTTCAGATAACAAAAACTCCGGCGTCGACAGAGCCCCCAGGCCCAAGGGTGGGCGTTGTAAGTTATGCCCTGGGGGCATATATGGTTGTTATGGAAGGGATGCTCGTATAAACTTAATAGAAGAAACTGAAAGTTGTAATTCACTTTTTAAGAGTAAAAAGTGATCGGAGGTAAGTAGAGGGCACAGTCACAGTTAATAGATGACAATAATTAACAAGTCATTAATAAATAATCAAAAAGTTTTGAAGGGGACATAATCTTGTACCTGAACCATAAAATGAAATTAACTCTGACCAGGAGCAGGAACTTGTGCTGAATGAACGGTATTTCTATCCATAGGACCTGGGATATTCAGCCAAAGATTGCATCAATATACCCCTTGGACAAACATTCCAGATCACATGAACGGATATTTCGCCCAAGTTTCTACTTCAAGTGACAGTTCCATTTCAAGAATTGACTATCACATCGCCTATGGTTCTTATGAAAGGGGTGGTCGTTTGAAATTTAGAATAGGCTCATTTGATTAGAAATGTATACTTCTAGTTCCCTTTTAGGAGTCAAACAGGATGGAGAGAAACTAGCCCCTCCCCCTCCCTGACATCCTCTTTTCCCAAAACGAATTCAATTGAAATTGAGAGATAGCCATTTTGTTGCCAATAGTCCAAAATCATATAACAATGTCTTTAGAATAGACACAAGCCCCCAGAGCCCATGGGAAGGGTTTTAAGTTATTCCCCCCAGCATATAAAGTTTTTATGGAATGGGTGGTCGCATAAGACTTGTATCGGATGGAACTCATTTGACTGGAAGTCGGAAGTATTAGGGCCCTTTTTAAGAGTCAAAAATGAATGGAAGGTAATCAATCCTCATTCCAAGCCTATCATTCCTCTAAACATATCCGATTGAAATTTTAAGAGATCTTTTTTGTTCAGCCTCGTTGAAAGGTCCAGTAATTATGAATTTGGGGATGTTAACCCCCTCAGAGTCATCAGGAAAAGGGCTGTAAGCTAGGTAATTCGTTCATTGTTTACACATAGTACATGTTATTGAGAAAGGTATGCATGTTTGAACTTTACTTTCTAAGAAGACAAAAGACATTCAAGTAAGCCTTTTAGAGAATGTTAAGGGGATTGTTGAACTAAATCAAAACACTTTTGGGTATAAGGATTATCAAAAGTGTTTAACACAGGAATAGCTGAGTATAAGCAATATGTAGAACAACAGGGAAATTTCTTTTTATACAAGACAGTGGAACGCAACTTTAAATGAATATTTCGACCCTATATCCAAGGGCTGTCCTCAGCAAAACAAACGAAGAGAATAAAAAACAATATAAAAGAAGCTTACATTAAAATTCAATCATTAAAACTGAATAGAGTTAAAAAAAAAAATTAAAACAGCCCTAATATCATTACTCCAAGGAAGTTCAACCAGGACTGGTACACCAAAAGAAATGAACAGAGAACAATTCATTCAAATGGAATAAAAATACTTACATACAAGCTTTTAAAGCTAATATCGCCTTCTTGGCAGCCAGCTTAGATGGTCTATTCGTAACAGGTTGAGTGGAGTTATTTACTGGTTTTTTAATATAATTAGTTAAATCATTTTTAATTAAGTTTGTATATAAGGCATTAAGCGAATATTCCCTCAAATCTCTATTGAAAGAAATATTACTATTTATTTTGATTTTAATTTCACTTGCCTCTCGAACAACCTGTTTTATGCCTAAATCATTGCTAATAAGGCAAGTTTCTTCAAAAAGCATTTTATGACTAGGGTTATCATATATGTGACTGCTTAAAGCAGAATCAAAGGAAATATTTGTACTAATAGAATTTAAAGCTTTAGTTATGTCATCTTTGTGTTGTTGTAGACGTTTTTCTAAATTTTGATGGGTTCTACCAACATAAAAATGGCCATAGTCACATGGTATTTGATAAACCCCTCTTTGGCGAGTAACTGGGGTTATATCTTTACCAGAATTTAGGAAATTCATGATTTTAAAATTATTTGTAAATACGACATAGAAATTATTTTGTGTGCAAACTTTTTTTAAACTTGTAGTGACTTTTGGAATATATGGAAGGTAAATTATATTTGAGGGCTTGATGGGAACTTCAAATTGTAGAAGACCCTTAATTTTCCGGGAGTGTCTTACCAATCTTCGGCTAATTATATTGTTAATAAAGACAATAGGATAACCGTTTCCAAAAAGTATGTCTCTAATAAAATTTAGTTCATCTGTGATGGACTAAATTGGACTAAATGGACTGTGATGTTCATCTGTGATGGACTGATTCGGAGCAAATGTTTAGGGCACGATCAACAAGAGATGTAACAACACCTCATTTAACTTGTGGGGGGTGATTAGATTTAAAATGTAGATATCTGTTATTTTGTGTGGGTTTTCTGTAAATTGTAAAATCCAGTTTATCAATGTTACGAATAATTAATACATCCTGAAACGGTAAATACACCCCACAGTTGTATAATAAATTTCTCCCCCGAGGTAGCTTTTGCCCAAAAGTTTTACGGTTTACCGAAATTACACAAGCAAGGTATTTCCTTAAGGCCAATTGTAGCATGTACGAAAGCCCCTGCTTCCAATATTGGAAAGTGGTTATGTACAGCCTTCAAACCTTTACTTTATTCCCAAAAATCGTACATATGTAATTCGGTAGATGTAGTAGAAAAACTTAAAAGTGCAAGCATTTCAAAAAATACAATAGAAAGTAGTTATGACACAGTTTCTACGTACACAAATATTGATGCAGCAATATCTGACCAGTTATTAAAAAATAAAATAGAAGAAAACTATCATTTAATTGAAGATTCAACAACAGGAATAGATTGTGAGGTTTTAATGTCCCTAGTTAAAATTTGTAATAAGTATTCAATGTATTTTCAGTTCCGTAATTCTTTTTATCAACAAAAAAATGTTCTCCCTATGGGTGCGCCTCTATCCGGGTTATTAGCGAACATTTATGTAGAACACCTTGAAAATTAGGCCTTAAATTCATATTTTTTAAAACATGTCTATTGGGGGCGTTATATGGATGATGTAATATCGCTCTGGAATTATGGGGAAAATGAACTTAGGGGCTTTCTAGATCACCTTAATACACATGACCAAAATTTACAATTTACCTTAGAAATTGAAAATGCAAATAAATTACCGTTTCTTGATGCATTAATTATTCTTAACATTGATAAACTGGATTTTACAATTTACAGAAAACCCACACAAAATAACAGATATCTACATTTGAAATCCAATCACCCCCCACATGTGAAAAGAGGTGTTGTTACACCTCTTGTTGATCGTGCCCTAAACATTTGCTCTGAATCTTACATCACAGATGAACTAAATTTTATTAGACATACTTTTTGGAAACTGTTATCTTATTGTGTTTATTAACAACACAATTAGCCGAAGATTGGCAAGACACTCCCGTAAAATTAAGGGTCTTTTACAATGTGAAGTTCCCGTCAAGCCCTCAAATATAATTTACCTTCCATATATTACAAAAGTCACAACAAGTTTAAAAAAAGTGCACACAAAATAATTTTTATGTCGTATTTACAAATAATTTTAAAATCATGAATTTCCTAAATTCTGGTAAAGATATAACCCCAGTTACTCGCCAAAGAGGGGTTTATCAACTACCATGTGACTGTGACCCTTTTTATGTTGGTAGAACCCATCAAAATTTAGAAAAACGCCTACAACAACACAAAGATGACATAACTAAAGCTTTAAATTCTAATAGTACAAGTATTTCCTTTGATTCTGCTTTAAGCAGTCACATATATGATAACCCTAGTCATAAAATGCTTTTTGAAGAAACTTGCCTAATTAGCAATGATTTAGGCATAAAACAGGTTGTTCGAGAGGAAAGTGCAATTAAAATCAAAATCAATAGTAATATTTCTTTAAATAGAGATTTGGGGGAACATTCGCTTAATGCCCTATACACAAACTTAATTAAAAATGATTTAACTAATTATATTAAAAAAACAGTAAATAACTCCACTCAACCTGTTACGAATAGACCATCTAGGTTGGCTGCCAAGAAGGCGAGACTAGCTTTAAAAGCTTGTCTGCAAGTATTTTTATTCCATTTGAATGAATTGTTCTCTGTCCACTTCGCTTGGTGTACCAGTCCTGGTTGAACTTCCGTGAAGTAATGATATTAGGGCTGTTTAAAAAAAAAAAAAAAAAAAAAAACTATTTTCAGTTTTAATGATTGAATTTTAATGTAAGCTTCTTTTATATTGTTTTTTATTCTCTTCGTTTGCTTTGCTGAGGACGGCCTTGGATATAGGGTCGAAATATTCATTTAAAGTTGCGTTCCACTGTCTTGTATAAAAATTTCCCTGTTGTTATACTTATTGTTTATGATGGAAAGGCAGTGTGGTCTTCGTCGCTATTTAATAACTGAGTAGCAAGACCAAAAGTTACGTCAATTACCAAAATTATAAATCCTTTTGCTCTTATAAAGAGAAGGTAATCAATTTGAAATGCATAATAAACTGATAATCCACAATCCTTATTTTTTAAGCAAAGTGCAAAATATGTTCTGGTCTTGAGAAGATATGGGTGTTCAGCCATACTCATGCTAATTTTTGCTTGTTTTGAGTTTGACTCGGTTATTTATTGTAATTTCTCTTCATTTTCAGTTCCAATTATTTACTGATGGTGATTTGTGCTAGTTTTACGCTTGTAAGACGACTTCCTCGTTCATTTGTCTAGTAATTTCTGTTCGTTTTGAGTTTTAGTTGAATATTAGTTGATGTTTTGTGAAAATTAGAATTTCATTATTGATTAAGTTGTTTCTATTACCTTTTTGCTGATTAATCATTATAATGTCTGTTATTTTTTTTTACTCTGATTTACACGTAATTTCGTTCTTTGATTTGGTTAAAAAAAAAACTATCTTTTTTTAATTTAATATCTATTGGTTTTATACATTTTTGTAAAAAAGGAAAAAAAAATTAATTGCAAACTTATGTATAATAAATTTGAGCTAATGTATTTTAATTAGAATTGAGATTTAAATTCTCCATGAACTTCTATTTAGTAAAAAAAGTAATTTTTGCAATAATAATCAACATATTGATTTCTAAATTATTCTGTAAATTTGACTCTTTAGAAGCGTAACAGAAGTTTTAATTTTGGTACTAGGTGAATTCACCCTGAACATTGACCGTTGAAAATTATGTATGTGGAAAATCCCCCCCCCCAGGGGGAGGGCGGGGGAGAGAGGGGGGGGGGGGGGGGGGGGGGGGGGGGGGGGG
>JAQQPU010003575.1:0-23090 GCA_029168905.1 Artemia sp. Kazakhstan ARC1039 | reverse complement strand
CCCCCCCCCCCCCAACTATCTTATGAAATGATAAAATCCTTAGTTTAATAGCTTCCTGTCGGTTGATATCATTTTTCCTAAAATAGCAGTTTTAGTTCATAATTACTTTATTGTGTCCCAAAGGAATGGACAAAAGTATTACCTAAATTACTTTATTGGTTTCCTGAACACTTAAATTAGCGACTTGTTAAGTGGCTCTTACTTAGTACCATTTGGTACATTGAGATCCATCTCTAGAGTTGGTGTCGACCAGGGAAAAATTCATTACACCCCTCCCAACTCAAATATTAGCAAAAAAAGCAGAATCAAAATGAAAAATTTGATCAAAGTGGGCTCTCCAGCCTCCTCTAAAGTCATGGAGCCTGAAGATACTGCCCTAACCCCAATCAAAGTCTCTGGTTGCAGTCCCCACAACCCTAGGAATAATAAGGTCATTTGTGATATAAATTTGCGATATCTAGTACGCACCCCTAGGTATAGGCTATATGATTCCTGACCACTTACACCTCCTTACAACAAACACACAATATTTTACATACCGTTAGATGTATTTGCAAATAAAAATGGTAACATGCACAATTTAACCCCACTCAGGAAATGTATACCCGCCGTACCCTGATTTGCACAAGAATAGCTTTTGTGTCATTTTTATAGAATTCGTTTTTTTTTAACCAGGATAAAAAGGAGCAGTTAATTTTCAAACTCTAGGCATCCCTGGCAACTATTTATTAATTGAAGGTTTCTGCCACGATGATGCCAAGAAAGTTCAGATTCCCTAGATATTCTTTGTCATACAATGCCCAACAGATAAGTTAATAATTCGAACTTTATATTTCGAATACTTTCAGATAAGATTTACGGTCACTATTTAAATGTGGGGAAAATGTCACAATACAATGTTACACAATTTGTGGTAATATTTTACGTATCCGGTATATTTACGTAAACAGCGCTATTGCACTGCCATTGATATTTGTTTCGTTATGATGTGGCCCGCTGATATCAATGCTATGTATTAATATAAATCAGCAAACCCACAAGCAAATCAATTTAATAAAAAAATTATAAATAATATTTCAATAAATCCCCTATATTTAAACTTTAGCACACAAAATTAAATCTTGAGTCAAAATCCATTCAAAATTAACAGCAAATGAATAGCGGGATACCTCGAGCTATTGGAATACCGCTTGGTTTAATTATGAGATTGAAAATTCTGTGATGGGCGTGGGGGTTGGGGGAAGTGGAGGGGAATATCTACTGAAGCATTAGTGGCAAATCTGGATGAAAAAGCCGAGTGCATACTATATTCACCTTCGCCCACCTTAAAGCTTGTTTACGCTATACTACTGTCGTCTGCAGCAGCTCGTTGCTGACAATTTTTATGCTTTTTGTAGGGCTAGGAGCATTAAGATGAAAATCATATAAGTGTACAAATATACAGATTATCAAAAGGATATATCAGCAATAACATAGCAAAGACTAACTGCATTAAGACAAAACTTCCAGGACTTGATGAGAATGATATTCTAACCCTTTTGGTGGAAGAAAATTAGGTGGTTTGAATTTGGTGGTGGAAAGCATAGGGGGAGTTTCAATTAAACGAAAAAAACTACCTGCGCTCACGTTTTCAAAAAGGCACATAAGCAATATCATCGGCAGCGCCGCTCTAAATTAGCTAGATTTTCGATTCAAGATTAACAGTTCTAGTGTCTTTTTTTAGAGTAAAAAGAGATTGGAGGGCAGCAGTCCTCCTCCTTAGCCCATTATTTTTCCAGACACATCAAATCAACATATTTAGAACGCCATTAGTTCAGCATTGTTCAAAGCTCCAGTAGTTGTAACTTTGTGAATGTCAACCCCCCATGAGTAGCTACTGTGTTTGTGGTGGCCAATAAGAACCTCAGCATTACACCGAGAACGACGATTCCTTCCTTTCCTTTTATCTCGTTTCCTTTTTTGTTAAAAATGAGCATGGATTAATTTAAAAAAAATTATCTGCTCAAAATATAGAGCAAATTTGACACACAAAACGAGCGACCGTTTTAAAGCTATTTAACAAATTACAGTTTTTTCTAAATTATTGAAGGGGCACCTGCTCCCTTACCCCCCCCCCCTCCCCCCAACGACGCCACTCGCTACTACTAACACTACCAATACAACTACTGTCTCCACTACTACTACTACAACCACAGTGAAACATTTAAAATATTGAAGGAAAATTTGAAATAAATCAAGACACTATGTGCACGCACATTGTCAAAAGACCGTTCTTATAGAATGTATTTGAGTATTAAGTTGCAACTTTTCGAAAATATTAAAGGGGTGATCAATTGACCAAAAGACAATATTTGCATGCTACTACTGATACTACTATTGCTCCTGTTTTCATTGCTACAATTACTGATGCTAGTTCAACTACTACCTCTATAGCAAATACTTGTAAGCCTAAGAGCATTAAGATGAAAATCATCATAAAAGTGTATAAATATACAGGTTATCAAAAGGATATATTAGCAATACCATAGCAGCGGCCAAATGTAAAAAGTCGAAATTTCCAGGACACGATGAGAATGATATTCAAACCACCAAAAGGAAATACATATAACATTAATACTAATAATATAATTACAGTAACTAAAGAGCCTAAGGATATTAAGGTGAAAATTGGATGTATTTGGGGAAAAAAGGATGTGAGAGGGGGGGGGGGGCTTGTTGCCCTTTGATTACTTAGACTGTTAAGAAGACCACTAAAAAGTTCTGATTTCCATTCCAATGAGCCCCCTCCGAAGTTTATACAACCATCCCTTTCATAAGAAACTTGTATGTTAATAACAGACAACTAATATGATTTATAGCTCTTGCCCTGGGGGCTGTTAGAGGTTGTCATCCTAAGAACATAATTCCTGGACCTTTCAACTACGCTGAATGAAATAGGTATCTAAAAATTTTTTATTGGATGTGTGTTTTGGGAAAATGACAAGTGGAGGAGCGGGGGGTGGTTACCCTCCATTCACTTTTGACTATTAAAATGGACACTGGGTCTTTCAATTTTGAATCGAATGAGCCTGTTTCGCAGTTTCTTCAACAACTCCTTCTATACGAAGTGCACTGGTCTAAAAAAAAAAAAAAAAAAAAAAAAAACATGTGGCCCAAAAAACTAGACTGATCATTTTCTCATCATACACAAATATCCCAAACAAGAACTAGCAGCTTTTTTTGTGTAAATTAGGTCTACTTGGCATAATGTTAATTTTAATCCGCCAGAGCCACAATCCCCCCTGGCCCATTCAACAACATAGAGTTTTGAGCTGATTAAAAAACTAGAATTTTCGACCCATTTTGGAGTAAAATAAAACTAGAATAATGCGCAGCAATTTCATCAAAACATCAGCATATTTCTTCATATATCCTTTTGTTGTCAAGAAACCAAAACAGAACAAATTTGTTTCCAAAGTTCTTACGTTAGAAAATAAAGCTTTGGGTCCTTTCGAACCTGATTGTATGGATAAACCAATATTTCTTGTTTCTTTATTGTCTGAATTGGTGCCCAGAAGACTTTATAATCATTTAAATAAACGTCACCAAATTTAAACAGTCACTTAATGAGCAGACATCCCCCCCTAACTGAGTATAAATCTTGGTGACAATCATGGTTTTAAAGATTTACTTCTCTATGGACAGACTAAAACCTGCATTAATAATTATTCACAATGTTTCAACCTAAAAGATATGCAAAGAAACTTTCAAAAAAGGTGAGAAAACATTAAAAGAAGAATATAATAGACTTTACAGGGGTGTTAACACTACCAGGCATACACATACAAAATTACTTGGAGGGGGGGGGGGGGAGTGGTAGCCAAAGTAAGGAATAATTTAAAACAAGTGACAATAGTAAAATCATTGAAGAAATTAACAAAAACATTCCACGACTCAATGAATCAAAAGGATAGGCAAAAACAATTGGCAAAATATTGTAAGAAGAATAAAACGAACTTTACAGAGTTGTTCCTTAATAGGTATACACACACTGGATTTTGTTGGTTTTTTTTTTGGGGGGGGGGTTCATAGAAAAAGGGAAAGAACAAGTTAAAACAATAAGTAAATAAGACAGAAATATAAAAGAAGAGCAAAAAAAAAAAGAAGTAGGGTTGTAATAGTGTTCAGCGAGACAACCAAAATTGTTATTGTACAACATGAACTAGCACTTTTTCTAAGAATGGGTTGTTACAGGAAAATCAAGATTTAATTTAGAAGAATATTCTATCTCACATATATCACACTAAAACGGTTTCTTACCAGTCTGTACTCTTTGGTGCTTTTGCTTGACACAGAAAAAGTTTTCTCACAGACCTTACATTGTCTCTCAAGTGTGCACTCTTTGGTGCCTATTCAAATTGCTTGACACAGAAAGTTTTCTCCCAGACCTTACATTGTCTCCCAAGTGTGCACTCTTTGGTGCCTAATCAAACTGCTTGACACAGAAAAAGTTTTCTCACATATATTACACTTAAACGGCTTCTCATCAGTATGTACTCTTTGATGCCTAATCAAACTGCTTGAAAATGAAAATTTTTTCTCACAGACCTCACATTTAAACGGTGTCTCCCCAGTGTGCACTCTTTGGTGCCGAAACAAATTGGTTGACCGAGAAAAAGTTTTCTCACAGACCTCACATTTAAACGGTTTGTCTCCAGTGTGCACTCTTTGGTGCCGATTCAAACCGCTTGACTGAGAAAAAGTTTTGTAACAGGCCTCACATTTAAACGGTTTATCCCCAGTGTGCACTCTTTGGTGCCTAGTCAAACCGCTTGAATCAGAAAAAGTTTTCTCACAGACATCACACTTAAACGGTTTCTCCCCAGTGTGCGATCTTTGGTGTAAAATCAAACTGCCTGCCTGAGAAAAGGTTTTCTCACATATATCACACTTAAACGGTGTCTCCCCAGTGTGCACTCTTTGGTGCTGATTCAAACTGCTTGACCGAGAAAAGCTCTTGTCACATACGTCACAAATATATTGCTTTATCTTTAAATCATTTTTTTTCAGTCTTTTCAAGGTTTTGTGTTTTTTACTGCGCAAGGAACTATTCAAATATATCTTATTATTGTCCAAGTTTTTTGCTTCAAAATCCAACTCGAATGAATTGAAACAAACATTTGTAGAATGATTCGGTTTAATAGCTAGTGATGTACATCCCTGTAGTTCTAACTCAGATGCGCTTGGTGAAAAATTACCATGCATAACTAAATGTTGACTCACGTCGCCAATACATTCAAACAAACAAATAGGACATCTTCTTGTCTTTCCCATTTGGTGTTCTATAATGTGAACAGCAAAATTTCTGTAATCCCTAAATGCTGCAGGGCAGATGTCACATTCTAATGGTTTAAGTTCTTCGCAGCCAGTGTCTATGTGAAGATCTAGCATAAAAAACGATTTTTCTGCTTTTGCACAAGAGGCGCAACGCCAAATACCAGCTGTTAATTCTTCAATAACCTTCTCTGTCAGCTTCTTCACCTTCACGATTGGTTTTGGGCCAAAGAGTTTTGGTTGATCTACACCATCAGAACTGCACACAGTAGAATGAATTATCTCTATAGTAGAAAATTATTTTATTAAAATTAAATAGGATGAAAACGATTCAATAATTACACATCATGGCAATTACAAATGAAAGGTGAACATTCTATAACTGTTACCCGTTTGGTATCTAAACTGCCTACCACTTTCGAATGAAACAAAAATGAAAGAATAATACTTGAAATTCGTTTCACTTCATAGACGAAACAGAATTGGAATAATACCATAAAAAATCTTCATCAGCTTTACAACATGAAACGGGACTAAAAAAATTGATAGATGTTAACGAATAATTTCCTTTTCTACACCTCTCCCCTAGTTGAAGTTATATTAAACTTGTATCATAATTTCACCTTGAAAACTAATGCAAACAGCGACATTCCATAAATTAAGAAAGCCACTGTACCAATGAACTCGTAGACAGCAGAAAATAATTATGTAGGTCTAAAAAAGGGGATCTACATGGAAAAGTGTCCCCATTTCCCTCTTTCACCGTGATTTCTGAACAAACCTTGGTGTAATTTAAATTGATGTTCAGCTTTCGTTTTTAGCCTACAAACAATTTTTGCAGACTGAAATATTTTTTTTTTATTTTTTTTCACGTTAATGATTTTCACTTATTTAGAAACTTCTTTAAAGAAAAATTTTTTGAGCATTGCTATCAGCATGATGATGGATATCTTGAAGACCATAAAAGAGACAGAGTTGATCACAAGCAAGTCCTAAGCACAGTCTAATAGCACAGAAAAAAATGGCGTTAGAAAATATGCATATTCTCTTTAGCTAGTGGTAAGTCCTTTGGTCAGTTTGCAAAAAATATCTTTCTAGAACTGTAAACTTTTGAAACTCAACTTATTTCAAATCACAATTACACCATGAGCCTAACTTGGTTTTGCTTGGTTTTTACAGGATCGAATGCGATCGTGGCCCTTAAACTTAGTCTTTAGAATAGGTGGCTCAGTTTTGTCACAGACCTTTTGAAATATCCTCCATGACTTCTATTTTGATTGAATATAAGTTGTCTTTAACTTACGGCAATTCTCACTCTAGAAAATTTCACTTACTTAGAAAACAATTTATTCATCTCCTGGATTAATGAAGTTCGATAAACAAACGTATAAGTTTGAATGGGCGCTTCTTGCAGAGTCTAATTTTTCCTGAATTAGCAAAATGTCATTAAAACAAAACTATGAGTTCGAACTTAAGTACATCAAGGTGGAGTTCACTTATGCCCATATCAACAAAGTTCAGTTAACGAATAATTAAGCCTGAATTGGGGTGCATTAATCTGAAGACCAGAAGGGATATTTACAAAAACTATCATCTTGGTCAACACAATTTTACATTGGTCAACACAATATTTTATGTTGCAAAAAAATATTTTTTCCCCGTAGCACTCATAATCAGGCTTCGTCCAAATGAATGGAGCTCAGGGATTAATCTATACATCCTCTACCAGAAACAGCTTCTATTTATCTGAAGGCTCACGGAGAGTTGGAAAACTTGGGCACAAAAATGCTCTTTTCGAAGAATCAGCCACCCTCCCCCTCGCTTACATAGTGGCCCAAAGGCCCTCCTCTATGATAGGTCTTGCGCAACTCTACGTCTCTGTGACATACTTTATCAAACATAAAGTGAATCAACTTAGTCAAAAGTAGCTTTGAAATCAGTAGGCTATCTATATTAACCGTTTATTTTGTATGAACTATGTGACTGTTTTGGAATGATTTGGCCTTAGCACAACACTATTGTCCCTGAAACTAGGAAGTTTCAACACACTCAATTCTTTGATTGATTTAAAGTACCATGGACGGCAGAATAAAATTAAAATTAGGCCCTTAGTCCTATTTTAGGTATATTCGTAACTGAAACCTGATTTTTTAATGTTTTATTTTGGTTGGTTCAAAATTATGAAGTTTTTCGGTGAGTACCACATTTTCGCCAGTGTTGTCACCTTAAACTGTGAAAATAAATAAGCAAAATTACTTAACCAAAATTGACAACGCATAAAATTTTAATAATTAAAACTGAAATCTCGCACACTTTTATGGTTATTTATTGTTTAACCTATTCTTTGCTTCTTAACTGCCGTTTGCTAGTAAGGTGTCATGATTCTTTATTAAAATTGTTCTATAGCTAATTTATTTCTTTCCCGGAACATCAGAATTGACTTCCACCTTAAATAATAAATAAACGAAAATATCAAAATTGTACAAATATTTACAGGCTTTTGGCACTAAGCCCAACTTACAAGTTTCTTTTGTATTCCCAATTTTTTTTTAATAATTTCAATCCTTTTCTTAGGAACAAACGCACCCTAGACGTCCATAATAGAAACTGGGGCACCCTTTCCCGAGGGCCGAAAATATAGGTGGAGGAGGAAGAAGGCCCCAAGCCCCTAGCTAGGTCAAATATGGTTCTGAAGCATGGGCGCTCCCAAAAACAGAGGAAAATTTGCTAGATGTTTTACAGAGAAACTGCCTATGGATTGTTTTGGGTACCCGACAGACTGACTATATTTCAAACGATAGGCTGTACGAAAATTTGGTTCAATCTTGCTTCCTAGGGCTATAATTGAGAGAAAAGTTGAGATTGCTAGGGCACGATCTGTAGATGAAGGATGACCAATTGTCAGAGATTGTCCTTTTAGGTCAACTGTCTAGGGTTAAACGGAAAGCAGCTCGTCCACGGCTGGGGTGAAAGGACCTCATAAAGAAAGATTTAAGGGAAATGGGAACGTCCTGGGAGGGTGCAAAGAGGTAGGCTTAGAATGAATTGGGATAGAGGAGGAAGGCGCGTAACTGTGTTGGCCTCACGCGTTTTGGTGCTTCAGTGAGTTGTTAGTAGTAGTATTTAACTCTGGAAAAGAATAATCAGCAATTTTACTTGCATCTGATCTTTTACAAAAAATCTGAGAGAGCACGAGAGAATGTTGACAATAGAAAACATAATAAGTGACACCATTTTCTGTTGACACATTGCACTTTATTTTGGCGCTACCATAGATAAGTTTATATAAAAAAAATAGACAGAGAAATAGACTAAGCATTAGATTTCCATCACTCCGTTGGGTCTAGGGTTTATATTCCCCTTCAAAGATATAATACTGTGACAATTCCTTCAGATCTTACATGCATAAAGTGAACAAGACACTTGCATAGCGGGATTCATTTTTTTTCAAATCTGTGGATTCATCGAGTCAGAAATACAAAATTACTCATAATTTTCAACAGAGAACAATTTAAACTTGCTTATAAATTGAAAATTGTACCTATTTTTCCTATTTTCAATGTGTTTTTCACTATGAAAAATTCTAAGTAAATTTTAAAAATATGCTTGGATGAATGGCTAAAACTGACTCTCAACTATCAAAAGATATCATGAATGTCGACATTAACAAACAAAACTTGCAGAGGGAAAAAACTTTTAACAACCTACGGGTTACGATCTACACAGCCAATGCAGAAATGTAATTCTCCTGTTTTCAAGAAGGAGAGGAGGCGGGCAATGATGTCAAATTCAATGAGATACTTTTAATTTAAATTTGACATCATTTTAGATGGGCTTCGGGATCTTTTATATTAGAATTTTCAAAAGAATGTTTAAACAATAAAATATTATTGTTCTGCTGAATGTAAATAAAACTATTGCTTTGAGTCAGCTTCCATTTTGGCCTAAATCTAATATAAATGTCCACTTTGGTACCTAAATAAAGACTCTTAAGTTTTTTGTTACTTAAGAGGGAAATTTAGTTACTTTTAATGATAAGAGCCTCACAAGGAAAAATGTCTCACAATTTTTTTGTGCTTATCATTTGAGTTATTTTGATGTGCTAACAAATCATTTGATATGCAAACTTAGTTTGCCAAAGACTTTTAGTAATACTAACACTTTAAAAACACGACAAATGTGATGTGACACTTTAAAAACATTTTTATGTAATGCTCTTTCCTTTGTTTAGATATTCCTTATGGTCCTTTGCTATCCCTTTGTCAAAAAAATACAATAAAATTCATCCCTTCTTGCACCTCTGCAAGTTTTGGTAAGGTAATTTTACTCCAGGATATTTTGACTAGAAAGTCATTAACTTATTATTTATATCTGTAGCTCTACCTCAAGTTCTTCTTGATTTAGAATAGTTACCGTATTTTTTGTTCTTCTAATCGTTCAGATATTTAAACCATTTTTTTTATTTTGGAAAATTTTTATTTTGATTCAAAATTTCATTCTACGTCATCAGTGATAAAACAATATTGTATGAACAATACCATTGTGATAATGAATAAGAAGCAAAAAAAATTAATTCGTTATGGCCATCGATTTCCCATAGCCCGACTTTGGAATTATTTAAATTTTTGAAAGTAGAATATTTACTTTCTTTAGCCGGTTGGTATTATTTTTATTATTTCCAATAAATCCCATTTTTTTATATTTCCTCCTTGTTTATGTTAAAATTTACGATGTTATCAATGAAAAGTAATTAAATATTATTAGTAAAATCAGGTTTGTGTATATTGACCTGTATTTAAATTTGTTTGTTGTTTATATTTATATGGTCAGTTTGTCCATTTTTTTTATTTATACTCTTCAATATTGGAGGTTAATAAAATGCTTGAATTTGAATTTTATTATGTTGTTTATTTCGCTTGATATACTGTTGATATTATGCTTGTAAAATTTACAAAAACTTTTATGTTTGACAAAATATTTCCTTTTTCAAACTAAGTTCACAACGCTACTAGTTTCAAATATACCTTCGTCATTGTTGTCCAGATTTTGGAAGTCCGAATCAGATGTTAAATTGGTTATTCTGGATGCAGCATCCACAGCTAGCTGTTGATGCTCAGATGATAGAGTAGAAACAGAAGTTTCTCTGATCATTTCAGCTTCAATTGATGAAGTATCCCCAGCTTCAACAACAAAAATAAGAAATAAACAAAGACACAGAAAATAATAAAAGTAGCATTAAATATTCTCGTTAGTTTACCAATAAATAATGAACCCTCGCAAGATAAAAAAAAACAGACTACAAGAGTGAAAAATGACACTAAACATCAGACCTAAAAAAATTTAAGCGTTATAATTTGATGGAACCGTGATAATAGTGTGATAGTTAATAAAAGGTAATTTGATTAATAGAAATCCAATTTCATGATTTAGCAATTTATTCACAAAGTTCCATGTCCAAATGATAGATTAATTTTCGGAAACATAAATGACTATAGCTAACCTATTTATACTGAGAACTAACCTTTGGGGACTAAAAAAGGCATAGTTGCAAATTTAGAGCGCTTCTGCCTTTGGCTGATAAAAAAAAAGGTTGTAAAGCTCTATACTTTCACAAGCATCTTTTGAGTTTATAATATAGTTATTGCTACTCTGTAGTTTCTGAGGTGCTCTTGAAAACCTTTACTGAGATGTTTTAAAACTATTAAAAACACCCATATTCAGTGGCGAAGGTACCGTTGCACTCAAATCTCACGCATTTATATCATATAAGAGGTTACGTTCTTTTTCTATTTAAAGAAGATCCTTTGCCACTTGTCTCTTGGTGATTTTTTTTCTTTTTTTCTAGCATGGGTCTACTTAGATACCAGAGTGGGGTAAAACAAACGCTTGCAACAACTTATTTTTGGGGGAAAGGGGGTTGATCTGGTGAACGCAGGAATCAAAACATCGCCAAGCTATCAACATCAGGATTTCTTCTATTTTTAACAATCTTCACGTGTTATCAAGTGCTTTCAAGGTTCGCTGATATGCTCTTTACTAGGCTGCTGCAATGATTCTATTCTTCTTGATATACTGCTCAGAAAGGACTTTAAACGGATGTACTAATTTTCAAATGGGAACAAAATAGACTTTTTGTATGTATTGGCTGTGTGTATGGCTTTTGTTAGTTTGAAAAAAATATTTTTCGTTTATTTAGTTATAATTCTTGCTTTGCACTACTTATTGGATATTTCATAATCGAAATAAAAGTAGTATTGCCCTTCAATTAGACTTCGTTTTTTTTCTTTTTTTTAAACTCCCTTTAAAAAAAAAAAATTAAACTATATATAATTTAGAATATAAATAGTCAATTAGACTATTTAAACAACAATTTTTACTGAATCAACGACAAATGGCCTCAGAATTTTGACTGATCTTGAGATACTGAACCCTGAACGCCCTCGGATACGATTTTTGACTACGAAATATGCTTTCCGAATTGGATTTTGGGATGTTAGAACGATTAACTCAGATACTCAGCCGGGTCAGATAAATAATGTGATGAGAATTCTTGATAAGTATCGAATAGATGTGACTTCACTATCTGAGACACGAATTTCACAGTAAGGAACTCTTGAGTGCGAGGATTATCATGTGCTTTATTCTGGAAAAGAGCGTATTAAATCAACGAATCAATCAACGATCGTATCCTGAGAGCGCGTTTTGCGACTACCCAGGCAAAAATGACGTTTATAGCAGTGTATGCTCCAACAAATGAATCAAGCTACTCTGACTAAGACACTTTCTATCAGTCGCTTAGTGCTGTCACAAATAAAGTTCATAGCCACGATATATTTGTTGTGTGTGGTGATTTTAACGAAAAAGTGGGCTGCAACCAGGATTATGCACCAACGCTGATCGGTTCTCATGTATTTGGTGAAATCAGTGAAAATGGCCTGAGACTGATTGATTATTGTGCCACTAATGACATGATTGCAGGTGGTACATGGTACCCCCATAAGACTATCCATAAATACACGCGGAATTCACCTTATGGCACCAATCGAAACCAGATCGACCATATGCTTGTCAGCAAGCGCAGAAGAAGGTCCCTTGAGGATGTCAGAGCTTACCCCAGAGCCAATTGTTTCTCTGACCATCAGCTAATTAGAGCCAAGTACAGATTTAAATTGAAGATGGCGAAGAAAGTGCCAGTTACAGTTAAGAAATATGATATGCAAAAGTTCCGTGATAAGACTATTCGTGAAAAATATAATCTTGCACTAAAAATATGTTCGCAGCTCTGAGCCTCGATGACTCCAACGAAACAAGTTCAGATTCTCTTTGGAAATCACTATCAGAGCGCCTAAAAGATGCTGTAGTGGAAGTTCTTGGATATAAGAAACGAAAGAAGGAAGAGTGGGTTAGTGAAGAAGCAGCTGATTCAGAAAAGAACAAATCTGAAAATCTTGTTGATAAATACTCACCTAGTAATTCATCTAGTCAGCCTAGCGATAGACAATACTGTGATAGTTTAAAAAGGCTGTATAAATGTTTCCGTAAGCGAGTGAAAACGTCTGCCAGGAATGACAAGAGAAGATTTGCTGAGAACATAGCAGCTGAGGCAGAAAGAGCAGCCAGTTGGGGTGATAGTCTATATACTTACTAAGAAGCTTTCGGGCGCGCAAACAAACCCTTGTCCCTTCAAAGAGGATAAAAGTGGGCAGCTGCTTACCAATCAGGTAGATGTTCAGAACCGTTGGAGTGAATATTTCTTGGATGTTCTGAGCTAGCTCATACCCAAAGAGCCACTGTTGGTCCCTGACATGTCCCTATTTAATTTGGATATCTATTCGGGTCCCATCCTCTTTCAGGAAGCTATAATAGCCCTTAAGTCACTAAAAAATTGGAAAACAGCTGGATGTGATGGAGTCCCTCCGGAGCTGTTGAAGTATGGGAAAAAGGCTCTCGGTGGCCCACTATTTAAGCTTCTTTGTAGGGTGTTGGACGACGAGGCTGTCCCTCACGACTGGAATTAAGGCATTATCGTGAAACTCTTCAACAAAGGTCAAAAGACATCATGCGATAACTGGAGAGATATCACACTCCAGACAGTCGGAAGTAAAGTTCTATCTCAGATTAAAATCAGTAGAATTCAGACTCAAGTAGATTTAATTTTAAGGAATGAGCAACATGGTTTCCGCCCAAATCGTTCTTGCTGCCACCTGATATTTAGCTTACGTGTTCTACTGCAGGAATCAAACGAATGGCAAGTGCACATTATTTTAATGTTTAAAGACTTCTTGAAAGCATTTGACTCTGTGCTCCGAGAGGCAATGTGGAAAATTCTCCTAGCGTATGGAATGTCTCTGAAAATTGTGAATATGATTAAAGCCCTGTATGCTACACAGGTTTGTGCAGTCCAGACGGAGAATGGGCTGTCAGAGTGGTTCCCTTACGAGTCCGGTGTGCGTCAAGGATGTTTACTATCTCCGATATTATTCGCCATACTTATAAATTTTGTGCTTCGAGATTGCCACTTTAGAGGAGGCATACAACTAAGCCCCAAGCGTCAAATACACGACTGCAATTTTGCTGACGATATCACATTCGCAGCTCACTGCCAAGAGGACATTCAACATAATCTAAATGAACTAGCAGCGAAAGCTACCCCCATGGGCCTGAAGATTAATGTTGATAAAACTAAAAGTATGTCAAACGGAGCTTTGACGACAATTGCGGCTGGCATTCCAAACGAAGGCACGGATATAGAAGAAATCAGAGAATTTAAGTACATCGGTAGTACAATTACAGATGATGGGAATTGTGATAGAGAAGTCTTACTACGCATAGCATATGCAGGTGGAGCACTTTCTCAGCTGAAGAATATTTGGAGTTGTAGAAACTACTTTCAGAACTTGAAATTGCGATTGTTTAGGAGTAATGTACTCTCTGTACTTTTACATGGATGCGATTCCCGAAGCCTTTCAAAAAATGCTGAGAAAAGACTACTTTGCTTCGTGAATAATTGCCTGCGTAGAATCCTTGCAGTACATTGGACCAATACAGTAACAAACACCCAGATAAGGACTGATACCGAAAAACCACTGGTGACTCACGATATCAGAATGAGAAGATGGAAGTACTTGGGGCACATGACCCGCATGAGCGAAGGACGCCTCTCACACGATTTATGGTGTTGGATCCCATCCGGCATTCGAAAGAGTGGAAGACAACGCAGCACACTTGGTCGATCCCTGGAGAAAGAGGCGACGAGACTCTGGACCACCCTTAACGAACTTTGGTCTTTGGCACAGGATCGGTCAAGTTGGAGGTCAACCGTCGCTGCCCTATGCGCCCCCAGGCATAGGAGGATCTTCGTTTAAGTAAGTAATCTTGACTTTTCCATGTAATTAATCAGATTTTGCGATTTCCTTACAAACTTGTTTTTAAAGGTAAGTTTACTAAGAAAGTTAAAGAGCATCAGATTGGGATGAAAGTAGATATATGATTAATGAAAAGGGTGTAAAACATCGAAGTTTGTCTCTTAAAAGGTGAGATTCTCCAGAAAATTTTGGATAAGTATTTAGAATTTTATTTAGTTATGGTTTGGTTAAAGTCTTCATTATGGGCTCAACCAAGCTCAGCTATTACTTGATTAGCTATACTGTACCTTATAGCGAAGTAGGAGACAAAACACAAATAGGAAATACATACATCTCAAAAGCCTCCAAAAGGCCAGAGTATCATTTTTACTTAGCTGGCAACATTTTTTTTTGCGCGGTGATTTCTTATTTTGCATTGCACATACTAAAACACAACAATAAAAACAACGTCTCAAGGATTTTCAAATTTGACAAATAATATACTTAAAATATTCTCTCAAGTAAATTCAGTTCTTTTTCTATTTTCTTTTATCTTGGCATTACAATCACTTTTAGTTTCTTAGGGAAATACATCTGCTAAAATTTAATTTTTTGAGTTTTATATTTACTGATTACAAATAAACGAAAGATTGAAATTGCACCCCTTTCTTTGATTGCCCTTCCGAAGCCGAACAGCATCCACTAGTCAGTGGTGTAAAAAGCAAGGTTGCCGTCAGAAGCGGACTCCTTTCTGAGTTTAATGAATGACCACCTTTCGATGCCTTAAACATGACTATTTTAGAAATTGATAGGAATAATGCTTTTTAATTTTTTTGATTTTTTTGTGAACATGGAACTTACAACAAAGTTGAACAAATAGTAATAACGTGATAAATGATTGTATAACGTCCATAATAATATAATGCAAAAACATATGCCAAAGCCTCTGATGCCCTGGCCCCGTGAAAAAGTCTAGAATGTACGGAATAGTCTCCAAGTGCAAACGATAGGCTAATACGATAGGCTAATACGCTGCTTTTCAATAACCGTTTTCACAAGTATTAATTGCTATTATTAGGTTAATGTAGTGTTTCATTTATGTGTTTTATGATGATCGCTGATCAAAGTTTATTTTATTTGTACCTTTCATTTATGGTATTTTACTGTGTTCATGGCCGTATATTTGGCTTTAAAATACACTTATTTAAAATAATAATATAAAAAAAAACTATGATAATAATAATAAACTTATTTATAATAATAATAATAATAATATAATGCAAAAACATATGCCAGAGCCTCTGATACCCTGGGATGAAAGTAAATTGATGCTATGAGCTCCAGGTAGGTCTATGTGACTCACAGCATGTAGGACCGCAGTTTTGGAGATGTATTCTCTATATGTGGCCTTGGCTGCTACTGGCATCCTCTCTCTTGAAATTTGGCTGAATTTTGGAAAATTGGATGGATCAATATGCTATATAGTAAACCAATACTTCAGCTGAGTGTGTGGGATAGTGGAAGATGAGTACTTTAGTTGGGTTGGGGGATACGCGAAATGGGGAATTTCCTTTTTCAAACTAATATTACAGCGCTATTATTTTCAAATGTACCTTCATCATTACAATCCATATCCTGGGAGTTCAACACAGATGTTAAATTGGATATCCTGGATGCAATACTCAAAGGTTGCTGTTGATGCTCATGTGATGGAGAAGAATTGGAAGTTTCTAGAATCGTATCGACATTGTCTGGTGAAGCATATGCAGCTTCTATAACAAAAACAAAAAAAGAGATAGAAAATTATCAAAGTATGATAAACATTCTCAATAATCAGTACCAACACATAAAAAACAGACAACAAATGTGAAAAATTAAACTAATTACAAATTCTGAACAAAATCAAGTGTGATAATTTGATAAATAGAATTTTCAAAAACTAGAACTTTATTCAGAGATTAAATTGAGCATTGAATATAGTGCGGAATTTGAAGCGCAGAATGTTGTTAAGTATGCGGCATAAAGCTTTGAATATGTTTTTGTAAGTCCAAAATTATTCCAGTGTCTTTAGCTAACTAACGCAAAAGCTATACGTTTTAGTAGCTAAGACTAACAATGGAAAATACCTTCAGATCATTCGTAGTCTTAATATACTTCAGAAGTATACCTCAGAAGTTTACTTCAGAAGTATTACATCGTTAACCGTTTTTTCACTTGAAAAAACTTCTTTTTTTTAAATTAATTTCTGATCGTTTTTCAAATAAAACCGGTAAATCTGGCTCACCCTCTATGAACAATTTCCTCCCCTCACAGTAAACTCCTCCGTGGAAAGTTCCTCCCACAAAAGTGCTGCAGCTCAATTTGTGCTACACTTGTATGCTAGTGCATGTAGAGTATAGGCGCAAATTGGTCTGGACCTTAGGGGGAAGGCAAGAGAAGGTAACTTGGGGGAATAAGTAGAACCGAAAAAAGTAAATATCCAACCCAGTTTCTGAATTTTTTCAGGAGGGGGATTGCTCTGGATCCATTCTTCCTCATTCCTTGCTTTAAGTAGGAATGTCCTTGCTTTAAGTAGTTTTATTTTTTTTTTTTTGCACCATTTTTTTTTTTACTAATAATACTCTTTGGAGATAACGGAAAAAGTTTTCACGTCTTCCTCAAGAAAAAACTCTTCCTCTCTGACTTACTCCTAGAAATATTGGACATTTTTTTGTAACTGAACATTTATAATGAATATCTTACCATTTCAACTTTTGTTTAAACTGGCTTTTGCTAGAGCTGTTTATGGAAGTTTCTACCTATGATAGCATGATTCCTTTAATGATTTGCTAACACCATAAATACAGTACTGATTTGTGTAATAATTCTGTCTTTCCTATTAGAAACAGAGGTCTACTTAAGGGGAATATTTGACACTGACTTAATTGTTTTGTGTTTAATACTTAAATTGTTTTGAAGAGTTTTCCACAATTCAGAAGGCAAACTGAATCTTACTATAAACCTTTAGTAATAATAATAATAATAATAATACATTTTCTGCTGGATTTAAAACAAAAGAGATAAAAAAGCAGAGTGAGAAAAGAAACACCATCATTTACAAGTACAAAATATTTACACAACAATACTTACTATTTACGACTAAAATACAAAACGACACTAATGTTCAATTTTTTATTTTAGAAATCAAACAATTTTTTTGAAAAAATTAGCAAATTTTGTATTCAGAAATTTCTAAATTCCAGAATATGCAGCAATTGTTGTCCAGAATACATTACATAATTTTAAGTTTTTTTTTTTTTTTCACCTGGTTTTGGCTTCAGCAGTTTCAAATCTTAATATGATGAAGAACTAGCAAACTTTAATTTGTTCTAGTTTATCCCAATAAAATATTACCCAAAATATTTGAATATATAAAAACCAAATACTTGAGATGTACCTTCATTGTCAAAACATATGGAGCTCAGTTCCTGGGTGTCAAGTTCAAGTTTACATGGTCCTGAAAAGCAGCAAAAACTACCCACAGGAATATCTTCCCTTTTAGGAGACAAAACATGTGTTGAAAAGTCAAAAAGCTCCTCATGGTCACTTGGTAAAGCCTCTTCAACTTCTGAAAGAAGGCATAAATAAAAGAGACATCAAACACATTCAACAGAAAAGCTTACAAAACAAGCCCAACTGCTTCCCCCTTTTCCACAAATTATCCTACGAGAATGAATAATAATCCTTAAAAGGACAAAAATCAAACTATCTTTGACAAATAGCCAACATAAAATCTCAAGATAGAGTTGAAAAAAAAAATCCTAAAATTCTTCCACAGGTTATGTGGTTAAGAGGTTAATCAGTTGGCTTATTATCTAGGGTAAAAAAGCCACGAAACACTTGGGGGCAATGTTACTTTTTCGTCTTAATGCTAATACCAGTTTCTGTTGGTGTCAGACAATTAAATTGGTCAACTAATTCCATTTTTTGCATCTTTAATTCATTTTTTTTCAGATTCCATTTGTTTGTGTGTCCATTTGATTTTGAAAACATGTACAGGAAAGAAAATAGATACCCCAATTCCTGTTTGACAGAAACATTCAAATATTATAGCAGATAACTGAAATATTTATCCTTCCTATTCTAATTAGTCAGTGATCCAAGGACCGCTATCTGTCAAGGGGTGGCTCACATTCACCACAGTTGGTTTGAGGGTCAGTTCTAGGGCAAGCGGGGGTGCTGTCAACGAATACTGGGGTGCACAAGTTCAAACGCGTGTAGAACATGTTCATTTTAGCCTATAAAGTCAAATTTGGCATATAACGACGTCATACTGCTCTTGATTTTTTACATGGTAAAATAAACTGAAAACTTGATAAATTTGACATATTCTGAATTCTAAGCACGAGAACTTTCACCTTGTATTTTTAGTTTTTCCCCACAACCTTTATTTTTTTATCCTCGTCTTGTCAGAGTTGTAAAAAGAAAGCGATGTTAGCCCATGCGGCACCTCGTCTTGTCACAGTTGTAAAACGAAAGCGATGCTAGCCCATGCGGCATCGCAGAAACTAGGTCTGGATTCAGTTCATCATCTTCAATTCTCCAGCCCATATCGGTAGCCTGAGGTAAATCAATACAGGGCTTGTGGCTTTGGATCCAAATCAGTGACAGGAACATGCACCTTCTCAAATATAGCAGAAACGAGTTATCAGTTGGCGGTATATTTCCTCTAGGATCTCCTCTTCTTTCTCGACAGTCATATGCTTCTTTGAGGTTGAACGAGTAGTCATCACGGGTTCTATTGTCACTAAGACCGTCATACCTGTCACTGACCAAATGGGTAGACTGACAGGCTTCGTGTATGTTCCTATGAATCCCATTGTAAACTCTTATTCCAAAATTTGCTAGCGTCTCATTTTGTTCTGGTCGATAACACCTTTTTTGACACTCATGACATCAACTATATAACCAGATCGAGGAGTCTTCAAAAAGCGTATGTGGAATCATTTTTGGCCATGACTGCAAGCCAGACTGTTGTAGAACGCAGTTCAAGGCTGTTGACTTTGTACCAGTACGTGGCTGAAGCTTTTGACAAAAATATTTTCAATTTATTAATTAATTAATGATTCGCTTTTTAATTAAATTAAATTTATTATTTAAATATTATTAGTTATTTTAATTTTATTATTAGCTAATTATCATTATGTAATTTTTAAATTTATTTAATCTTATTAATTAATTAATAAGTTATTAATTATTTTCATTTATTAACTGTGTCCTCTACCTACGACTTGCTGATAATACTGCAAGTGAGGCTGGATATGGCTGTAGCTCGTACTTCAGCAGCTCACAGAGGGACAAATTTCGTGTTGAATTTGCAAGACGCAGAGCTTGTTTAAGCAACTCAGTTTCCCCAAAATCTTTTTTTGTGCCTGTTTCTTTTTTTTTTTTGGCAACAGAGGCGAAAGTTTACACTATGCCAACTTTTACTTTCGTGGAGATCCCTTCGAGGTACGAGCTCATGGGTTCGAAGCCAATGTCTCGGAAGTTCAGCAAACTATTTGCTACGGCTTCTGAAGTATCCCCTGTCAAAAAGTTGTGCAGCTCTGTTCTCGTCGTCTTGAATGGGTTTCTGAACAACTCTACCAAGTCCATAACCCAGTTTCTGCCTTCTATTGTCAGATTCGTAAACGTAGTGGTATCTTCATGATGCTTTATTGCCTCGTCAATGAAGCATCTAGGTAGTTAAGCGCAGCTGCGGTGTATTTATGGTTTCCAGATGAAGAAAATTGGAATCATCTCTTTTGTGGCGTTTAAGTGTGACCCCCAGTCCGCAGCTCTTTCAGCATAAAGATAGTCGTTTCCGGTACGGAAAAGACCTAAATAGTTGATCCAGAGGCTATGATTCCTTATGGCAGATCTGGACACGTTGAACTTCAAGAAAAGCGGTGCAATACTGTCCAACGCATATCCTATCTGTTTACATGCTTCAGAACTAGTTGTACCAACATGGTGTACCTCACGCAAGACAACTGACACCCCCTAAAATAGTTGTTGCCGGAATCCTTACCTTCAACTAGATCAGATAAATGTCCAAAATATTTTCCTTTTATGTCGTAGTTTTCAGTACGTTATGCAATAGTCAGTGATCCAAGGTTTGCTGTCATTCAAAAAAGAAAGGGGGTGACTAACAACAGCCGCAGTTGGTTTGAGTACGGATTCCAGGGTAATCAATGGTGCTTAAAACGAATATCGGGGTGCACATGCTCGCACTGATGTAAAACTTGACGATTTTAGCATATATAGGAGAAATTAGCCTTTTATGGCTAAGTACTTTATGCAACTAAAACCCAATATGTAAGCTGCTTGGCTTTTTTTATTGCTGTGGAAACCAAACCCGCGCATGCGATTGCAGAACGAGGCATCTGTTTGTTTGTTTTTTCCTGGGTAAAAATATTAGTTGTATAGAACGTAAATCAATGATATGATTCAGAAAAGAGCGATCTATCGTTTGATAGATCGCTGAGATGATTTTATCGGTGAGATAAAAAAAAAAAGGTTATGTTGAAAATATTTCGAGTAAAAAGTCACTATTCAGAAATTTTTCTGTTTTTTTTTAGGGGGGGGGGATTTTCTTGTTCAAACTCTTACATATTCTTGCAGATTCAAGTCTCAACTTTGTTTTTATTAACAACGTGTAAAAGACATTCTGGCGGTTCGAATGATGTGCAGTTTGATTCGTTTTCACTTTTTTTAACAGCTAAAAAAAATTAAAAAAAACTTGGTCATTGTATGCTAATTTCCGAAAGCTATGATGTTATCTAAAAAAAAATAAATAGCGGCTCAAGATGTAAGATCTTTTGAAAAAGAGGCACATGCTTTGACTCGTAATGACGAGCAGAATTCAAATAAAGCATAAAAAAAAAATACTTATGCAGGCAAAATTTTCAGAAAAACCAAAAAACTAAGAAAAAGTATATTAAAAAACCTTGTTTTCAAAATTAAGTAGGGTAAAAAAATAAAGGTTGTGGGGAAAAAATAAAAATACCAGGTGAAAGTACTTGTTCTTAGGAATCAGAATATGTCAAGTTTATAAAGTTTTCCATTTATTTTACCATGTAAAAAAAAAAATCAAGAGCGGTATGACGTCGTTATAGGCGAAATTTGACTTTATAGGCTAAAATGACCATGTTCTACACACGTGCAAACCCGTGCACTCCAATATTCGTTATCAGCACCCCCGATTACCCTAGAATCCACCCTCAAATCAACTGCAGCTGATGTGAGCCACCCCCTGCCTTTTTTGGAACAAAGGCCAGTCTTGGATCACTGATTAAACGGAAGAATATTTATAACATTATAAGAATATTTTTTCATGTTCAGACCCTCGTCCCCCCTCCAAAGTATCTTATATTTAAAATCACTTTAATGTGACAGAAAATATGGTCTGGGGGCAAGCTCACAATTTTAAGACACAACAAAAATAAGAATCAGACCATTTCAGTTCAAACTATCATCAGATTCAATAGGGCTTAAGTTTAAATCTAAGCACAAGAATTGATTAAAATCAATAACAAATCCATGTTGTGAAAATATTATTTACAATAAACATGACGACAACATTTCCTCTAATGTAAAACACAGAATATCTTTGACAGGCCATCTATTAGATAATCAAACTTAACTATACTGAACAAATACCACATATTTATGAAAAAAAAACTACTAGGAACATAAATGAATGTGCGCAGAGTGGGAAAGGAGCAGTTGTGTAAATTCTATTGAAAGTCCCCAGAAAAATGTAAAAAAAATTGCCCCCCCCCACTTGAGTTCTATTTACAAAAATTTATAAAACTAGCAATACCAGGACTTCTCTTAATAACAAGTTTGGGAAAATTGACAAAACTTTGAAAAGTTAGAAAAACCAGACTGAAGTATGTGCTTTTTGCCATGGAAATAATACAAATAATAAATGACCAGACAAACACAACTAGATAATGTGACAAGATAAATGTGACAAAAATCAATGTGACAAAAATCAATGTGACAGGATAAAAATCAATAGTTTGTAGGTTAGCTACCAAGAGGGGTGCTTAGTCGTAACTGAAAAAAGGAGCATATTGCTTGATGTCACCTCTTCTGTCACCAGCATAGCAAATTATCCCTATTCTTTTTTGCCATTTATTTACAAATCACAAAAAGACAATCACAGGAAACAACAAATATCCAGCAATATTATGAAAATCAAAAGAGGATAATTTGATTTAAAACAGATGCTTATTATACAAGACAGAAACTAGTCCATGAGATAATTTTTGTGGCTGCCCCAAAAAATGAATTCTTTGGTAGGAATGATTTTTTTTTTTTTTTAATTATTATTTATGCCTGCAAACAAGAAAGAGTAAACTTTCCTGTTTGCAAACAGTGAAACAGAAAAAAGACAGCAAAAAGTGA
>JAQQPU010003574.1:45584-58032 GCA_029168905.1 Artemia sp. Kazakhstan ARC1039 | reverse complement strand
GTAGTCAAAAAGATTAAGCCATTAGCAAAGTGGTTGTTTCTACCATTCTATTTTAATTTTTCATATACAATGAACCAAAATCAAAGTGAACATGTTTCTCTTTTTTTGAATATTTACTAAAATTGAAATACAGGGGGTCATTTAATATTTAACGATGAATGAGGCTTTTTTTAAAAAGAGGTAACCACACAGTGTAAGGAAAGAATTTCTTCCTTAACTTAATGACAAGACAATTTCTTTTTATTATAATAATGAGAAAATTTTTACTCACCAGAAATTGCTTAGAATTATCCATTTTCTATGTAAATGTTTACAAAAAACGTCTGTAGTATTAAGTTGAATAAACTATTCAAAGCTGTTGAACAATCTATTTTGAAACCTAAATATATACAAAAAATAATTGCATAACCGTGAAACAAGAGATGCTAGTTTTGGTTTATCACTAAAAAAAGACATTGAACTTTGAAATTGCGTAAATCCCCTGGCAAAGAAAGAGTGTAATGCTCCTATAGAATAGAATTACCAGAAAAACCTGTTTGTACAGGGGCGTACGCAAAGTATAAGGTAACATACTACTTATATGCTTTCAGTAATATATTAAAAGACTTTAAGAGCCTTGGAATTAAAAGGGTAGGAGAAACCCTTGACCCCTAAAAACTAAACACTTACTGTTCGTTTAAGTTTTAATATTACTCTTCGCTTTTATTGGCTAAGATTTGGTCTTGTTTAAACAGAAAAGAGGCTAAGATTATATCACTATTTGTCTCTGTGATTGGCAGCAAAGGCTTAATTTTACTAGAAAATATTGTTTGATAACATTAAAAGAATTGCCAACCGCTTAGTTTTCCCACGAGAATGCTAATATAATTTTCATGAAAACTGAAAGCTTGACACCAGCCTTGTCAGTTCTCGGAAAAGAAAAACAAAACAAAACAGAAAAAAAGAAACTACAAGTAGTGTAAAAATGACAAACAATGACAATGATAGAAAATTAATTTAATCTAAAAAAAACAATAATAAATTCATCAATTTTTTGGAAGAGAATTTTCCAACGACAGTGTATCTTCTTTAGAAGTAGGAAGGGTCAGAAGGTACTGGGCTTACATAATTTATTCATGGTTCTGTTTGTTGACGCGGAACGATGTTCGCACATGCGCACTGAATACTAACGGGGCAATGTTATTGATCCATGAAGGGGACAAGACCAGACTAGATTTCTGGGAAATTGAGTTGCATAATAGACAGGGAATTCTAATGTATTATGAGGGGATTCTATTTTTAAATATGGCTTCTCTGGTCTTTAGTGTCAGAGATAAATTAATGTTCTATCGAAACCTTAATAGTGTAACTAGGAACACCTTAGATATATTTTCAGAAATTCAAACGAGATCAAGACAGATTGAATATATTTTACGAATGAAATGGTTTCATAGGAATTTCAAATGTGACTTCGCAAAAGGATGCCAAAATAAAAGGAACATTCTGAAATTACTTTTAAGGGATTATTTGGGCAAAAGAAATTAATCAACATTTTAGGGATTATTTGGGCGAAACAGTTTGAGACATTTTAGAGGGTGATTTGGGGTGAAACTCAGTGGTTGTTATAATACACAAGTTCCATTTGAACAGTATTATAAGGTCTCCAATCCCGAGGGCCCCCACTCCACACAACTTTTTGCCCCCCCCCCAATTTTTTGTGTGCTTGAGACACAGAAGGGCTCCCCTCCCCCATTTTTGCCCCCACCTCCACATTTTTTAATACTTTTTGTTGCGGGCTTGAGACATAGAAGGCCCCCCTCCACCCAACTTTTTGGCTCCCCCGAATATATCATTTCAGATCAAGTTCTCTTCTTAATATTCCTCCTAAACTTATTTTATAAGTTGAAGTACTCATTTTTTTCACTCCCAACAATACTTTACGACTTTTTGCATACCCCAACACCAAGCAATATTTTTCAAAAGGCTTTATTATATCTTTTCAGAACAAGTTCTTTACGTAATGTCCCTCCTAAACCAATTTTACAACTTGAAGTACTCTTCTCTATCACCCACAACTTTACATTATGGCTTTTTGAATACCCCACCCAGCAATACTTTTCAAAAGGCTTTATTATATCTTTTCAGAACAAGTTCTTTTCTCAATATCCCTCTTAAACCTAATTTACAAGTTGAAGTACTCATCCTTTTCACCCACAACCTTACCTTACGGCTTTTTGCATACCCCAAAACCAAGCAATACTTTTCAAAGTCTTTATTATATTTTTAAGAACAAATTCTTTTCTTAATATCCCTCTTAAACCCATTTTATAAGTTGAAGTAATCATCCTTTTCACACACAGCTTTACTTTACGACTTTTTGCATACCCCAACACCAAGCAATACTTTCCAAAGGCTTTATTATATCTTTTCAGAACAAGTTCTTTACGTAATGTCCCTCCTAAACCAATTTTACAACTTGAACTACTCATCCTTTTCACCCACAACTTTACTTTAAAGCTTTTTGAACACCCCAACAACAAGCAATACTTTTAAAAAGGCTTTATTATATCTTTTCAGAACAAGTTCTTTTCTTAGTATCCCTCTTAAACCTATTTTACAAGCTGAAGTACTCATCTTTTTCACTCCCAACAATACTTTACGACTTTTTGCATACCCCAACACCAAGCAATACTTTTCAAAAGGCTTTATTACATCTTTTCAGAACAAGTTCTTTACGTAATTTCCCTCTTAAACCAATTTTACAACTTGAAGTACTCATCCTTTTCACCCACAACTTTACCATACGGCTTTTTGCATACCCCAACACCAAGCAATACTTTTAAAAAGGCTTTATTATATTATTTCAGAACAAGTTCTTTTCTGAATGCCCCTTCTAAACCAATTTTACAATTTGAAGTACTCATCCTTTTCACCCAAAACTTTACTTTATGGCTTTTTGAATACCCCAACACCAAGAAATACTTTTCAAAGGCTTTATTATATTTTTTCAGAACAACTTCTTTTCTTAATATCCCTCTTAAACCCATTTTACAAGTTAAACTACTCATCCTTTTCACACACAACTTTACTTTACGACTTTTTGCATACCCCAACACAAAGGAATACTTTCAAAAGTCTTTATTATATCTTTTCAGAACAAGCTCTTTACGTAGTGTCCCTCCCAAACCAATTTTACAACTTGAAGTACTCATCCTTTGCACCCACAACTTTACTTTACAGCTTTTTGAACAGCCCAACACACAGCAATAATTTTAAAAAGGCTTTATTATATCTTTTCAGAACAAGTTCTTTTCTTAATATCCCTCTTAAACCTATTTTATAAGTTGAAGTACTCATCCTTTTCACCCACAACTTTACCTTACGTCTTTTTGCATACCCAAACACCACGCAATACTTTTCAAAATGCTTTATTATATTATTTCAGAACAAGTTCTTTTCTTAATGTCCCTCCTAAGCCAATTTTACAAGTTGAAGTACTCATCCTTTTCACCCACTACTTTACTTTATGGCTTTTTTAATACCCTTTACCAAGTAATATTTTTCAAACGGCTTTATTATATTATTTCAGAACAAGGTCCTTTCTTAATATCCCTCCTAAACCCATTTTACAAGTTGAAGTACTCATCCTTATCATCCACAACTTTACTTAACCCGACTTTTTGCATATCCCAACACCAAGTAATACTTTTCAAAAGACTTTATTAGATTATATCAGAACAAGTTCTTTTCTTAACATTCCTTCTAAACCAATTTTACAAGTTGAAGTACTCATCCTTTTCACCCACAACTTTACTTTATGAATTGTTTGCATACGTAAACATCAAGCAAGGTTCCACTTCAGTTCAAATTTTATCCCCAAAGACATAAATTTAAAGTTCTCCTCCAAATTTTTTGTAGAAGATAGAAAAAGTTATAAATTGATCGTGAATATTTCACCATACAGATAAGGAGCTCCATTTTAATTCTGAGATTTTTCCCAAAGTCATAAAAAAATTTAAAGCTCTGTTCTAAATTTTTGCGTTGAAGAGAGGAAAAGTTATTGTGAATGATTGTGAATATTTTCCTTGAAGATAAAAAGTTTCATTTTAATTTTAATTTTATCTATGAGAAGAAATAAGTAACATATCAGTTCTATTTTTTCCATAGAAAATAAAAATTTTCCATTTCAGTTCAGATTTTTCTCAAAGAGATGAAAAACTTTAAAGTACTGTTCCAAATTTTTCATAGAAGTTAGAAAACTCTGATCGTTAGACTCTGATCGTGAAAAGTTAGCTCGTACCCGAATTTTACCAAAGAACTTACACTTCAATTCTAATTTCTCCAGAGAAAATAAAAAGCTTCCACTTCAGTTCCTAATTCCCCAAAGACATAAAAAATTTAAAGTTCTATTCTAAATTTTCCGGTAGAAGATAGAAAAATTTATACCATAGTTGTGAATATTTTCCATGAAGATAAAAAGTTCCACTTTAATTCTAAATTTTCTCAACGAAGTGGGGGAAAGTTCAAGTTCTCTTTTGAACTTTCTCAATGAAAAAGAACTTAGTTAAATATCAATTCTACTTTTTTCCAAAAAATATAAAAAGATTCAGCTTCAGTTCTGATTTTTCTCAAAGAGATGAAAAAATTTAAAGTACTGTTCCAAATTTTCATAGAAGATAGAAAAAGTTATACATTGACAGTGCAAAGTTAGCTCAATTCGGAATTACCAAAAAACTTACAGATAAATTCAAATTCTTTCAAGAAATAAAAAGGTCCCACTTCAGTTCTTAATTTCTCTAATGACATAAAAATTTAAATTTCTTTTCTAAATTTTTCCGTGAACGATAGGAAAAGTTTTACTATGATTGTGTATATTTTCTATGAAGATAGAAAGTTTCACTCTAATTCTAAATTTTTATAATTTCACTTCCGACAATTTTTCAAAGAGATGAAAAAATTTAAAGTTCTGTTCTGAATTTTGGCCTAGATACATGGATTCTTAATTTTTCCTCGAAGAAGAAAAAAAGTTCAGCTTTAATTGTATATTTTTTCAAAGAAGTGAAGGAAACTTCAAGTTATATTCCAAATTTTTCGTAGAAGATAGAAAAAAGCTATACTTTGATCGTGAATATTCGCCATGACGACAAGGAGCTACACTCTAATTCTGAGTTTTTCTCGAAGAAGTGCAAAATGTTCAAGTTCTCTTCTGAATTTTCTTAAAGAAAAGAAAAAGTTAGCTCAATCCTGGAATTTACCGAAGAAAATGAAAAAAAGCTTCCACTTCAGTTCTTAAATTCTCAAAAGGCTTAAAAAATTAAAGTTCTGTTCTAAATTTTTCAATAGATGAAAGGAAAAGTTATGCTTGATTGTGTATATTTTCCTTGAAAATAAAAACTTTCACTTTAATTCAAAATTTTCTTAACTTCAGTTCCGATTTTTCTCAAAGATATGAAAAAATTTAAAGTTCTGTTTCAAATTTTTCATAGAAGATAGAAAAAAGTTATACATTGATCATGATTCACCATGTATTTGCCATGACGATAAGGAGCTACACTTTAATTCTGAGTTTTCTCAAAAAAGTGTAAAAATTTTCAAGTTCTCTTCTGAATTTTCATAAAGAAGAGAAATTTAGCTCAATTCTGAATTTTACCAAAGAAAATGAAAAAATCTTCCACTTCAGTTCTTAATTTCTCAAAGACATAAAAAATTTTATGTTCTGTTCTAAATTTTTCCATTAAATATAGGAAAAGTTATACTATGATTTTGAATGTTTTCCATGAAGATAAAAAGTTTCATTTTAATTCTAAAGTTTCTTAATTTCAATTCCGATTTTTCTCAAAGAGATGAAAAATTTAAAGCTCTGTTCCATATGTATCCTAGAAGATAGAAAAAAGTTATACTCTGATCGTAAATATTCGCCATGACGATAAAGAGCTACATTTTAATTCTGAGTTTTCTCAAAGAAGTGCAAAATGTTCAAGTTTTATTCTGAATTTTCTTAAAGAAGAGAAAAAGTTAGCTCAATTCAGAATTTTACCAAAGAAAATAAAAAAAAACCTTCCACTTCAGTTCTTAATTTCTCAAAAGGCATAAAAAATTTAAAGTTCTGTTATAAATTTTTACATAGAAGATAGGAACAGTTATACTATAATTGTGTATATTTTCCATGAAAATAAAAATTTTCACTTTAATTCTATATTATTCAATGGAGTGAAGAAAAGTTCAAGTTCTCTTCAGAATTTTCTCAATGAAAAAGAAATAAGAATCAATTCTAATTTTTTCCATGAAAATTAAAAAGGTTCCACTTCGATTCTGAATTTTCTCAGAGATGAAAAAATTGAAAGTTCTGTTCTAAATAGTTACAGATCAATTCTGATTTTCCCCATGAAAATAAAAAGGTTCCACTTCAGTTCTGTTTTTTTTTCAAAGAGATGAAAAATTGAAAGATGTGTTCTAAATTTTTGCGTAGAAAATAGAAAAAGTTATACCTTAGATGTGAATACTTTCCATGAAGATAAAAAGTTCCACTTTAATTCTAAATTTTCTCAATGAAGTGAAGAAAAATTCAAGTTCTCTTCTAATTTTTCCAAGAAAATAAAAAGGTTCCACTTCAGTTCTGCTTTTTCTCAAAGAGCTGAAAAATTTAAAGTTCTTTTCTAAATTTTACCGTAGATACTTCGATTCTGAATTTTTCCTCCAAGAAGAGAAAAGGTTCTGCTTTAATTCTATCTTTTCTCAAAGAAGTAAATAAAAGTTCAAGTTCTCCTCTGAATGTTTCCCCAGAGAAGAGAAAACATTCCACTTTAATTCCGATTTTTCACAACGAAGTGAAGAAAAATCAAGTTCTCTTCTGAATTTTCTCAAAGAAAATAAATACGTGCGCGCACGTAACCTAGTCTAAATTAATCTTAAAAATGAAATAAAGCTATGTTGACTTTGTATATCTCTCTTACTATGTATGCTTGCGGCTGTACCAAATATACTCTATGTTTGCTCTTCCATCGGAAGCGGCTTTCCCAGTGGTACTCCATGGTAGGTTATAGAGACTATCTAGTTTATTGCATGTATTAAATTAGTAATTTTCATCCATTGGACGGATAAACACCAATGTCATATTTGAAAAAAAGTGAAAATGAAGTATTTGAGGAAAGTGTGTACACTTGATAAAGTCATCAAAGTCATTCCGTAATTTGAATTACGGAAAAAGTAGTAGTGTATGCCTACTTTGCCATGACAGTGAGGAGTTGAATTCCTTTGGATTACTCAAGAATTTCCATCATACAAATGGTGGATATAGAAAAGTATCATTTCCAGAGAACTTAGTGCTCAAAGAGAATGCCAACAACAAAATAATAGCTGATGAAAAGGAACGACTTCTAGCTAATGGTTCTGGTGACATGTTAGCCGTTGACAGATCTTATCGCCATCTTTCCGGTGCTAGCATTCAAATGAAAAAAAATGGAAATAGAAGACATGCATACTGCTCCACCAACATCATAAATCATATCTTGTCAACGTGCCAGAACTGTTACCTCTGTAGAAATATGTGATAATAGACAATGCAATCGCAGGCAAAATAAAAAGAGCATTGGCAGCCTATATCACTAATGAATGTCAAGATAAATTAATGATGAATAAAGCATAAGCGAACATTATTACTACCAATGATCTTGTGGTCAATGAATTAAATAATACCAAGGATGAAACGTGTATTGAACCTGTATGTGACATCCCAATAAAAATTGTATATGACTCAGAATGGAATAATGATTATTCAAGTGGTTACAAACTAAGAGAAGTGAGTAACTCTAGTATCAAGAGAGAACCTGATGATTTATTTTATGGAACAGATTCAAAATGTACCAAGTTGCTCAATAATATTAATAATGTATAATAATGTATGTAGCATACTTTTATATTAATATTCTACATGTTGTTATTTCAATAAAAGTATTTATGCATTACTTTGTTATATTTCTATTATTTTAGGATACGTTAGAATGTCAACGCTTAGAATGTTTATTAGAAAAGTCGGAGATGTTTTATTTTCTTTGGAGAAAATTAGAATTGGACTATAACTTTTTTCTTTTCTTTGAGAAAATTCAGAAGAAAACTTGAACTTTTCTTCACTTCGTTGTGAAAACTCAGAATTAAAGTGGAACCTTTTCTCTTCTCTGGGAAAATATTCAGAAGAAAACTTGAACTTGTCTTCACTTCTTTGAGAAAATATAGAATTAAAGCAGAACTTTTTCCCTGCTTTGTGGAAAATTCAGAATCGAAGTATCTACGGTAAAATTTAGAACAGAACTTTAAATTTTTCATCTCTTTGAGAAAAAGCAGAACTGAAGTGGAACCTTATTATTTTCTTGGGAAAATTAGAAGAGAGCTTGAACTTTTCTTTAATTCATTGAGAAAGTTTAAAATTAAAGTGGAACTTTTTATCTTCATGGAAAATCTTCACGTCTAAGGTATAACTTTTTCTATCTTCGACATAAAAAATTAGAACAGATCTTTCAATTTTTCATCTCTTTGAGAAAAAACAGAACTAAAGCGGAACCTTTTTATTTTCATGGAAAAAATTAGAATTGATCTGTAACTATTTAGAACAGAACTTTCAAATTTTTTTTAACTCTGAGAAAATTCAGAATCGAAGTGGAACCTTTTTATCTTCATGAAAAAAATTAGAATTGATCTCTAGCTTATTTCTTTTTCATTGAGAAAATTCTGAAGAGAACTTGAACTTTTCTTCACTTCATTGAGAAAAATTCTGAATTAAAGTGAAACTTTTTATTTCCATGGAAAATATACACAATCATAGCATAACTTTTCTTATATTCTATGGAAAAATTTAGAACAGAACTTTAAAATTTTTATGACTTTTGAGAAATTAAGAACTGAAGTGGAAGCTTCTTTTAATTTTCTTTGGTAAAATTCAGAATTGAGGTAACTTTTTCTCTTCTTTAAGAAAATTCAGAAGAGAACCTTGAACATTTTGCAGTTCTTCGAGAAAACTCAGAATTAAAGTGTAGCTCCTTATCGTCATGGCGAATATTTACGATCAAAGCATAAATTTTTTCTGTCTTGCGAAAAATTTGGAACAGAACTTTAAACTTTTCATCTCTTTGAGAAAAATCGGAATTAAAATTAAGAAAATTTAGAATTAAAATGAAACTTTTTATCTTCATGGAAAATACTCACAATCATAGTATAACTTTTCCTATCTTCCACGGAAAAATTTAGAACAGAGCCTTAAATTTTTATGTCATTTGAAAAATTAATAACTGAAGTGGAACCTTTTTATATCCTGAAAAAAATAAAGTTGATCTGTAAGTTCTTTGGTAATTCCGAATTGGGCTAACTTTTAACAGTCAATGCATAACTTTTTTTTATCTTCTATGGAAAATTTGGAACAGTATTTAAAATTTTTTCATCTCTTTTAGAAAAATCAGAACTGAAGCTGAACCTTTTTATATGATTTGGAAAAAATAGAATTGATCTGTAACTAATTTCTTTTTCATTGAGAAAGTTCAGAAGAGAACTTGAACTTTCTCCCGCTTCGTTGAGAAAATTTAAATGCAAATTGGAACTTTTTATCTTCATGGAAAATATTCACAACTATGGTTTTTTTTTCTATCTTCTACGGGAAAATTTAGAATAGAACTTTAAATTTTTTTATGTCTTAGGGGAATTATGAACTGAAATGGAAGCTTTTTATTTTCTCTGGAGAAATTAGAATTGAAGTGTCAGTTCTTTGGTAAAATTCGGATATGAGCTAACTTTTTACGATCAGAGTATAACTTTTCCTATCTTCTATGAAAAATTTGGAACAGTACTTTAAATTTTTTCATCTCTTTGCGAAAAATCCGAACTGAAGTGGAAAATCTTTATTTTCTTTGGAAATAATAGAATTGATCTGTAACTTATTTCTTCTCATAGATAAAATTTGAATTAAAATGTAACTTTTTATCTTCATGGAAAATATTCACAGTCATAATATAACTTTTCCTATCTTCAACGCTAAAATTTAGAACAGAGCTTTGATTTTTTATGACATTGGGAAAAATTTCAGAATTAAAGGGGAGCTCCTTATTGCCATGGTGAAATATTCACGATCAATGTATAACCTGTTCTATCTTCTACAAAAAATTTGGAGGAACACTTAAAATTTATGTCTTTGGGGAAAAATCTGAACTGAAGTGGAACCTTGCTTGATGTTGTGGTATGCAAAAAAGTCGTAAAGTAAAGTTGTGGGTGAAAAAGATGAGTAATTCAACTTGTAAAATTGGTTTAGAAGGGATATTAAGAAAAGAACTTGTTCTGAAATAATATAATAAAGTCTTTTGAAAAGTATTATTTGGTGTTGGGTTATGCAAAAAGTCGTAAAGTAAAGTTTTGGGTGATAAGGATGAGTACTGAAACTTGTAAAATTGGTTTAGAAGGGATATTAAGAAAGGACCTTGTTCTGAAATAACATAATAAAGCCGTTTGAAAAGTATTGCTTGGTATTGGGGTATTCAAAAAGCCATAAAGTAAAGTTGTGGGTGAAAAGAATGAGTACTTCAACTTGTAAAATTGGTTTAGGAGGGACATAAAGAAAAGAACTTGTTATGAAATAATGTAATAAAGCATTTTGAAAAGTAATGCTTGGTGTTGGGGTATGCAAAAAGCCGTAAGGCAAAGTTGATGTTGAAAAGGATGAGTATTTCAACTTGTTTAATAGGTTTAAGAGGAATATTAAGAAAAGAAGTTGTTCTGAAAAGATATAATAAGGCCTTTTAAAAGTATTGCTTGGTGTTGGGGTGTTCAAAAAGCTGTAAAGTAAAGTTGTGGGTGAAAAGGGTGAGTACTTCAAGTTGTGAAATTGGTTTAGGAGGGACATTACGAAAAGAACTTGTTCTGAAAAGATATAATAAAGCCTTTTGAAAAGTATTGCTTGGTGGGGTATTCCAAAAGCCATAAAGTAAAGTTGTGGGTGAAAAGGATGAGTATTTCAAGTTGTAAAATTGGTTTAGAAGGGACATTAAGTAAAGAACTTGTTGTGAAAAGATGTAATAAAGCCTTTTAAAAGTATTGCTTGGTGTTGGGGTATGAAAAAAGTCGTAAAGTAAAGTTGTGTGTGAAAAGGATGAGCACTTCAACTTGTAAAATGGGTTTGATAGGGATATTATGAAAAGAACGGGTTAAGAAAAAATATAATAAAGCCTTTGAAAAGTATTGCTTGGTGTTGGGGTATGCAAAAAGCCGTAGGGTAAAGTTGTCGGTGAAAAGGATGAGTACTTCAACTTGTAAAATAGGTTTAAGAGGGCTATTAAGAAAAGAACTTGTTCTGAAAAGATATAATAAAGCCTTTTGAAAAGTTTTGCTTGGTGGGGTATTCAAAAAGTCATAAAGTAAAGCTGTGTGTGAAAAGGATGAGTACTTCAAGTTGTAAAATTGGTTTAGGAGGGACATTACGTAAAGAAATTGTTCTGAAAAGATACAATAAAACCTTTTGGAAAGTATTGCTTGGTGTTGGGGTATGCGAAAAGTCATAAAGTATTGTTGGGAGTGAAAAAGATGAGTAGTTCAACTTGTAAAATAGGTTTAAGAGGGATATTAAGAAAAGAACTTGTTCTGAAACGATATAATAAAGCCTTTTTAAAAGTATTGCTTGGTGTTGGGGTGTTCAAAAAGCTGTAAAGTAAAGTTGTGGGTGAAAAGGATGAGTGCTTCCAGTTGTAAAATTTGTTTAGGAAAGACATTATGTAGAAAAGTTGTTCTGAAAAGATATAGTAAAACCTTTTGAAAGTATTGCTTGGTGTTGAGGTATGCAAAAAGTCGTAAAGTGAAGTTGTGTGTGAAAAGGATGAGTACTTCAAATTGTAAAATGGGTTTAAGAGGGATTTTAAGAAAAGAACTTTATCTGAAAAAAATATAATAAAGCCTTTGAAAAGTATTGCTTGGTGTCTCGGTATTCCAAAAGCCATAAAGTAAAGTATTGGGTGAAAAGGATGAGTACTTCAACTTGTAAAATTGGTTTAAAAGGGACATTAAGAAAAGAACTTGTTCTGAAATAATATAGAAAAAGCCTTTTGAAAAATATTGCTTGATGTTGGGGTGTGCCAAAATCCGTATGGTAAAATTGTAGGTGAAAAGGATGAGTACTTCAACTTGTAAAATAGGTTTAAGATGGATATTAAGAAAAGAACGCTCTGAAAAGATATAATAAAGACTTTTGAAAATTATTGCTTGGTGAAGTATTCAAAAAGCCATAATGTAAAGTTGTGGGTGATAAGGATGAGTACTTCAAGTTTTAAAATTGGTTTAGGAGGGACATTACGTAAAGAACCTGTTCTGAAAAGATATAATAAAGCCTTTTGAAAAGTATTGCTTGGTGTTGGGATATGCAAAAAGTCATAAAGTATTGTTGGGAGTGAAAAAGATGAGTACTTCAACTTATAAAATAAGTTTAGGAGGAATATTAAGAAGA
>JAQQPU010003574.1:0-36619 GCA_029168905.1 Artemia sp. Kazakhstan ARC1039 | reverse complement strand
TGGAAGGGGGGCAAAAAGTTGTGGGGAGGGGGGAGTCCTGGGGGTTGGGGTAAGGGACATTACAACACTGTTAAAATGGAACTTGTGTATTATAACCACCACTGAGTTTCACCCCAAATCACCCTGTAAAATGTCTCAAACTGTTTCACCCAAATAATCCTTAAAATATTGATTAATTTGTTTCGCCCAAATAAACCCCTAAAAGTAACTTCAGAATGTTCCTTTTGTTTTAGAATCCTTTTGCGATGTCACATTTAAAATTCCCAGGAAATCATTTCCCGCGTAAAACATATTCAATCTGTCTTGATCTCGTTTGAATTTCTGAAAATATATCTAAGGTGTTCCTAGTTAAATCATTAATGTTTCGATAGAATATTAATTTATCTCTGACACTAAAGACCAGAGCAGCCATATTTAAAAATGGAATCCCCTCATGATACATTAGAATTCCCCGTCGATTATGCAAATCAATTTCCCAGAAATCTAGTCTTATTTTGTCCCCTTCATGGATCAATAATATTGCCCCAATAGTATTCAGTGTGCATGTGCAAACTTTGTTCCGCGTCAACAAACAGAACCATGAATAAATTATGTAAGCCCAGTACCTTCTCACCCTTCCTAATTTTAGATATGCTTTATTTTAATCTTATCTCCGAAAAGGGTTTTAAAGAGCTTTTCAGAAAAAGTTCATTACGTAATGTCCCTCCTAAACTAATTTTACAACTTGGTTCTCATCCTTATCACCCACAGCTTTACATTATGGCTTTTTGAATACCCCACCAAGAAATACTTTTCAAAAGGCTTTATTATATCTTTTCAGAACAAGTTCTTTTCTTAATATCCCTCTTAAAACTATTTTACAAGTTGAAGTACTCAATCTTTTCACCCACAACCTTACCTTACCGGTTTTTTGCATACCCCAACACCAAGCAATACTTTTCAAAAGGCTTTATGATATTATTTCAGAAAAAAAAAATTTTCTTAATATCCCTCCTAAACCAGTTTTACATGTTGAAGGACACATCCTTTTCACCCACAACTTTACTTTATGGCTTTTTGAATACCCCAACACCAAGAAATTGCTTTTCAAAGGCTTTATTATATTTTTTCAGAACAAGTTCTTTTCTTAATACCCCTCTTAAACCCATTTCATAAGTTGAAGTAATCATCCTTTACACACAAAATCTTACTTTACAACTTTTTGCATACCCCAATACCAATCAATACTTTCAAAAGGTTTTATTTTCAGAACAATTTCTTTACGTAATGTCCCTCCTAAACCAATTTAAAACTTGAAGTTTTCATCCTTTTCACCCAAAACTTTACTTTACACCTTTTTGAACACCCCAACACCAAGGAATACTTTTAAAAAGGCTTTATTATATCTTTTCAGTACAAGTTCTTTTCTTAATATCCTTATCCTCCCTCTTCAGTTCACATTTTTCCCCAAAGACATAAATTTAAAGTTCTCGTCCAAATTTTTGTAGAAGATAAAAAAAGTTATAATTTGATCGTGAATCTTTCACAATAAGGATAAGGAGCTCCACTTTAATTCTGAGATTTTTCCCAAAGTCATAAATAAATTTAAGCTCTGTTCTAAATTTTAGCGTTGAAGATAGGAAAAGTTATAACTATGATTTTGAATATTTTCCATGAAGATAAAAAGTTTCATTTTAATTCTAATTTTATCTATCAGAAGAAATAAGTTACAGATCAATTCTATTTTTTCCTGAGAAAATACAAATTTTTCACTTCAGTTCAGATTTTTCTAAAAGAGATGAAAAAGTTAAAAGTACTGTTCCAAATTTTTCAAAGAAGATAGAAAAAGTTATACTCTGATCGTGAAAAGTTAGCTCATATCCGAATTTTACCAAAGAACTTACACTTCAATTCTAATTTCTCCAGAGAAAATAATAAGCTTCCACTTCAGTTCATAATTCCCAAAAGACAAAAAAAACTTAAAGTTCTATTCTAAACTTTCCCATAGAAGATAGATAAAGTTATACCATAGTTGTGAATATTTTCCATGAAGATAACAAGTTCCACTTTAATTCTAAATTTTCTCAACGAAGTGGGGGAAAGTTCAAGTTCTCTCCTGAACTTTCTCAATGAAAAAAAATTAGTTACATGTCAATTCTATTTTTTCCAAAGAATATAAAAAGGTTCAGCTTCAGTTCTTATTTTTCTCAAAGAGATGAAAAAATTTAAAGTACTGTTCCAAATTTTTCATAGAAGATAGAAAACGTTATACATTGACTGTGAAAAGTTAGCTCAATTCGAAATTACCAAAAGAACTTACAGATTAATTATTTTTTTTCAAGAAATAAAAAGGTTCCAATTCAGTTCTTAATTTCTCAAATGACATAAAAATTTAAAGTTCTGTTCTAAATTTTTTCCATAGAAGAAAGGAAAAGCTATACTATGATTGTGTATATTTTCCATGAAATTAATATTTTCACTTTAATTCAAAATTTTCTTAATTTCAGTTCCGATTTTTCTCAAAGATATGAAAAAATTTAAAGTTCTGTTCTAAATTTTACCCTAGATACATCTATTCTGAATTTGTCCTCCAAGAAGAGAAAAAGTTCAGCTTTAATTATATATTTTCTCAAAGAAGTGAAGAAAACTTCAAGTTCTATTCCAAATTTTTCGTAGAAGATAGAAAAAAGTTATACTTTGATCGTGGATATTTGCCATGACGATAAGGAAATACACTTAAATTCTGAGTTTTCTCGAAGAAGTGCAAAAGGTTCGAATTCTCTTCTGAATTTTCTTAAAGAAAAGAAAAAGTTAGCTCAATTCTGAAATTTTCCAAAGAAAATTGAAAAAGCTTCCTCTTCAGTTCTTAATTTCTCAAAAGGCATAAAAAATTTAAAATTTTGTTCTAAATTTTTTCCATAGAAGAAAGGAAAAGTTATACTTTGATTGTGTATATTTTCCATGAAAATAAAAAGTTTCACTTTAATTCAAAATTTCCTTAACTTCAGTTCCGATTTTTCTCAAAGATATGAAAAAATTTAAAGATCTGTTCAAAATTTTTCATAGAAGATAGAAAAAAGTTATACATTGATCATGAGCGTTCGCTATGACGATAAGGAGCAACACTTTAATTCTGAGTTTTCTCGAAGAGTTGTAAAAATGTTCAAGTTCTCTTCTGAATTTTCATAAAGAAGAGAAATTTAGCCCAATTCTGAATTTTACCAAAGAAAATGAAAAAAGCTTCCACTTCAGTTCTTAATTTCTCATATACAGGAAAAATTTTAAGTTCTGTTCTAAATTTTTACATAGAAGATAGGAAAAGTTATAATATGATTGTGAATATTTTCCATGAAGATAAATATTTTCATTTTAATTCTAAATTTTCTTAATTTCAATTCCGATTTTTCTAAAAGAGATGAAAAATTTACAGTTTTTTTCCAAATTTTTCATAGAGGATAGAAAAAAGTTATACTTTAATCGTAAATATTTGCCCTGACGATAAGGAGCTACACTTTAATTCTGAGTTTTCTTGAAGAAGTACAAAATGTTCAAGTTCTCTTCTGAATTTTCTTAAAGAAGAGAAAAAGTTAGCTCAGTTCTGTATTTTACCAAAGAAAATGAAAAAAAGCTTCCACTTCAGTTCTGAATTTCTCAAAAGGCATAAAAATTTTAAGTTCTGTTCTAAATTTTTCCTTAGAAGATAGGAAAAGTTATGCTATGATTGTGTATATTTTCCATGAAAATGAAAAGTTTCACTTTAATTCTAAATTTTCTCAATGAAGTGAAGAAAAGTTCAAGTTCTCTTCAGAATTTTCTCAATGAAAATGAAATAAGTTACAGATCAATTGTAATTTTTTCCATGAAAATGAAAAAGTTCTACTTCGAGTCTGAATTTTCTCAGAGATGAAAAAATTGAAAGTTCTAATCTAAATAGTAACAGATAATTTCTAATTTTTTCCATGAAAATAAAAAGGTTCCACTTAAGTTTTTTTTTCTCAAAGAGATGAAAAATTGAAAGATCTGTTCTAAATTTTTGCGTAGAAAATAGAAAAAGTTATACCTTAGATGTGAATACTTTCCATAAAGATAAAAAGTTCCACTTTAATTCTAAATTTTCTCAATGAAGTGAAGAAAAGCTCAAGTTCTCTTCTAATTTTTCAAAGAAAATAAAAAGGTTCCACTTCAGTTCTGCTTTTTCTCCAAGAGATGAAACATTTAAAGTTCTGTTCTAAATTTTACCGTAGATGCTACTATTCTGAATTTTTCCACCAAGAAGAGGAAAAGTTCTGCTTTAATTCTATATTTTCTCAAAGAAGTGAAGAAAAGTTCAAGTTCTCTTCTGAATGTTTTCCCAGAGAAGAGAAAAGGTTCCTCTTTATTTCTGAGTTTTCAGAACCAAGGGAAGAAAAGTTCAAGTTCTCTTCTAAATTTTCTCAAAGAAAAGAAATATGTGCGCGAACGTAACCTAGTCTAAAGTAACCTTAAAAATGAAATAAAGCTATGTCGACTTTGCATGTTTCTCACTATGTATGCTTGCGGCTGTACCAAATGTACTCTATGCTTGCTCTTCCAACGGAAGTGGCTTTCCCAGTGGTACTCCATGTTAGGTTATCGAGATAATCTAGTTTATTGCATGTATTAAATTAGTAATTTCAATCCATTGGACGGATAAACACCGAAATCATATTTAAAAAAAAAGAAGTGAAAATGAATTACTCGAGGAAAGCGTGTACACATGATAAATTCATCGTTCCCTTGAATATTGACAAAGGGATATATTTGAACTATGAAAAAAGTAGTAGTGGAGATCTTATTGGGAATGTATGCCTACGTTGCCATGAAAGTGAGGAGATAAATTCCTTTGGAGTACTCAAGAATTTCCATCATGCAAATGGTGGATATAAGAAAGTATCATTTCCAGAGAAGTTAGTGCTTTTAGAGAATGCCAACAAAAAATAATAGTTGATGAAGAGGGACAACTTCTAGCTAATGGTTCTGGTAACATGTTAGCCGTTAATAGATCTTATCGTCATCTTTCCGGTTTTAGAATTCAAATGAAAGTAAATGAAAATAGAAGACATGCATACTACTGCACCAACATAATAAATCATATCTTGTCAACGTGCCAGAACTGTTACCTCTGTAAAAATAATGTGATAATAGACAATTAAATCGCAGTCAAAATAAAAAGAGCACTGGCAGCCAGTATCACTAATGAATTTCAAGATAAATTAATGGAGAATAAAGCATTAGTGAACATTATTACTACCAATGATCATATGGTCAATGAATTAAATAATACCAAGGATGAAACGTGTATTGAACCTGTACGTGACATCCCAGTAAAAATTGTATATGACTCAAAATGAAATAATGATTATTCAAGTGGTTATGAACTAATAGAAGTGAGTAACTCTAGTATCAAGAGAGAACCTGATGATTTATTTTATGGAACAGATTCAAAATGTACAAAGTGGCTCAATAATATTAATAATGTATAATAATGTATGTAGCATACTTTTAAGTTAATATTGTACATGTTTTTAATTCAATAAATATATTTTATGCATTACTTTGTTATATTTCTATTATTTTGTGATACGTTAGCATGTCAACGCTTAGAATATTTATTAGAAAATTCGGAGATTTTTCATTTTCTTCGGAGAAAATTACAATTGGACTATAACTTTTTTCTTTTCTGTGAGAACATTCAGAAGAGAACTTGAACTTTTCTTCACTTCGTTGTGAAAACTCAGAATTAAAGTGGACCCTTTTCTCTTCTCTGGGAAGATATTCAGAAGAAAACTTGAACTTTTCTTCACTTCTTTAAGAAAACATAGAATTGAAGCAGAACCTTTTCTCTTCTTGAAGGGAAAATTCATAGCCGAAATATTTACGGTAAAATTTAGAACAGAACTTTATATTTTTCATCTCTTTGAAAAAAATCAGAACTGAAGTGGAACCTTTTATTTTCTTGGAAAAATTAGAAGAGAACTTGAACTTTTCTTCACTTCATTGAGAAGATTTAAAATTAAAGTGGAACTTTTTATCTTCATGGAAAGTATTCACGTCTAAGGTATAACTTTTTCTATCTTCTACGCAAAAGTTTAGAACAGATCTTTCAATTTTTCATCTCTCTGAGAAAAAACCGAAGTGATGTGGAACCTTTTTATTTTCATGGGAAAAATTAGAACTGATTTGTAACTATTTAAAACAAAACTTTCAATTTTTTCATCTCTGAGAAAATTAAGAATTGAGGTGGAACCTTTTTATTTTCATGGAAAAAATTAGAATTGATCTGTAACTTATTTCTTTTTCATTGAGAAAATTCTGAAGAGAACTTTAACTTTTCTTCACTTCATTGAGAAAATTTAGAATTAAAGTTGAACTTTCTATTTTCATGGAAAGTATACACAATCATAGCATAACTTTTCCTATCTTCTATGAAAAAATTAGAACAGAACTTTAAATGTTTTATGCCTTTTGAGAAATTAAGAACTGAAGTGGAAGCTTTTTTTCATTTTCTTTGGTAAAATTCAGAATTGAGCTAACTTTTTCTCTTCTATAAGAAAATTCAAAAGAGAACTTGAACATTTTGCACATCTTCAAGAAAACTCAGAATTAAATGTAGCTCCTTATCGTCATGGTGAATATTTACGATCAAAGTATAACTTTTTTCTATCTTACGAAAAATCTGGAACAGAACTTAAAATTTTTCATCTCTTTGAGAAAAATCGAAATTGAAATTAAGAAAATTTAGAATTAAAATGAAACTTTTTATCTTCATGGAAAATACTCACAATCATATTATAACTTTTCCTATCTTCTATGGAAAAATTTAGAACATAACTTAAAATTTTTTATGTCTTTGAGAGACTAAGAGCTGAAGTGGAAGTTTTTTCATTTTCTTGGGTAAAATTCAGAACTGAGCTAAATTTCTCTTCTTTATGAAAATTTAGAAGAGAACTTGAACATTTTTACCCATTTTCGAGAAAACTCAGAATTAAAGTATAACTCCTTATCGTCATGGCGAATATTCATGATCAATGCATAACTTTTTTCATTCTTCTATGAAAAATTTGGAAAATAACTTTAAGTTTTTTCATCTCTTTGAGAAAAATCGGAACTGAAGTTAAGAAAATATTGAATTAAAGTAAAACTCTTTATTTTCATGAAAAATATAAAAAATCAAAGGATAACTTTTCCTATCTTCTATTGAAAAATTTAAAACAGAAATTTAAATTTCTTATGCCTTTTGAGAAATTAAGAACTGAAGTGGAAGCTTTTTTCATTTTTTTGGTAAATTTCAGAATTGAGCTAACTTTTTCTTTTCTTTAAGAAAATTCAGAAGGGAACTTGAACATTTTGTAATTCTTCGAGGAAACTCGAAAGATTAAAGTGTAGCTCTTTATCGTCATGGAGAATATTCACGATCAAAGTATAACTTTTTCTATCTTCTACGAAAAATTTGGAATAGAACTTGAAGTTTTCTTCACTTCTTTGAGAAAATATATAATTAAAGCTGAAATTTTTCTCTTCTTGGAGGAAAAATTCAGAATCGATGTATCTAGGGTAAAATTTAGAACAGAACTTTAAATTTTTTCATCTCTCTGAGAAAAATTGGAAGTGAAATTATAAAAATTTAGAATTAGAGTGAAATTTTTTATCTTCATGGAAAATATACACAATCATAGTTTAACTTTTCCTATCTTACACGGAAAAATTTAGAACAGAACTTTAAATTTTGTGTCATTTGAGAAATTAAAAACTGAAGTGGAACATTTTTATTTCTTGAAAAAATAGAATTTATCTGTAAGTTCTTTGGTAATTCCGGATTGAGCTAGCTTTTCACAATCAATGTATAACTTTTTCTATCTTCCATGAAAAATTTGGAACAGTACTTTAAATTTTTTCATCCCTGAGAAAAATCGGAACTGAAGCTGAACCTTTTTATATTCTTTGGAAAAAATAGAATTGATCTATAACTAATTTCTCTTTCATTGAGAAAGTTGAGAAGAGAACTTGAATTTTCCCCAACTTTGTTGAGAAAATTTAGAATTAAAGTGGCACTTTTTATCTTCATGGAAAATATTCACAACTATGGCATAACTTTTTCTATCTTCTACGGGAAAACTTAGAATAGAACTTTAAATTTTTTTATGTCTTTGGGGAATTAGGAACTAAAGTGGAAGCGTTTTATTTTCTCTGGAGAAATTAGAATTGAAGTGTAAGTTCTTTGGTAAGATTTGGATATGAGCTAACTTTTCACGATCAGAGTATAACTTTTTCTATCTTCTATAAGAAATTTGGAACAGTGCTTTAAATTTTTTCATCTCTTTGCGAAAAATTTTAACTAAAGTGGAAAATTTTTATTTTCTCTGGAAAAAATAGAATTTATCTGTAACTTATTTCTTCTCATAGATAAAATTAGAATTAAAATGAAAATTTTTATCTTCATGGAAAATATTCAGAATCATAGTATAACTTTTCCTATCTTCAACGCTAAAATTTAGAACGGAGATTTAGATTTATTTATGACTTTGGGAAAAATCTCAGAATTAAAGTGAAGCTCCTTATCATCATGGTGAAATATTCACGATCAATGTATAACTTTTTCTATCTTCTACAAAAAATTTGGAGGAGAACTTAAAATCTGTGTCTTTGGGGAAGAATCTGAACTGAAGTGGAACCTTGCTTGATGTTGTGGTATGCAAAAAAAGTCATAAATTAAAGTTATGGGTGAAAAGGATGAGTACTTCAACTTTTAAAATTGGTTTAGAACGGATATTAAGAAAAGAACTTGTTCTGAAATAAAATAATAAAGTCTTTTGAAAAGTATTGCTTGGTGTTGGGGTATGCAAAAAGTCGTAAAGTAAAGTTGTGGGTGATAAGGATGAGTAATTCAACTTGTAAAATGGGTTTAGGATGGATATTAAGAGAGGACCTTGTTCTTAAATAATAAAATAAAGCCACTTGAAAAGTATTGCTTGGTATTGGGGTATTCAAAAGCCATTAAGTCAAGTTGTGGGTGAAAAGAATGAGTACTTCAACTTGTAAAATTGGTTTAGAAGGGACATTAAGAAAAGAACTTGTTCTGAAATAATATAATAAAGCCTTTTGAAAAGTATTGCTTGGTGTTGGGGTATGCAAAAAGCCGTAAGGTAAAGTTGTTGGTGAAAAGGATGAGTACTTAAACTTGTAAACTAGATTTAAGAGGGATATTAAGAAAAGAACTTGTTCTGAAAAGATGTAAAAAGCCTTTTTAAAAGTATTGCTTGGTGTTGGGGTGTTCAAAAAGCTGTAATGTAAATTTTTGGGAGAAAAGAATAAGTACTTCAAGTTGAAAATGGGTTTAGGAGGGACATTACGTAAAGAACTGGTTCTGAAAAGATTTAATAAAGCCTTTTGAAAGTATTGCTTGGTGTTGGGCTATTCAAAATTCATAAAGTAAAGTTGTTGGTGAAAAGGATGAGTACTTCAACTTGTGAATTAGGTTTAAGAGGGATATTAGGAAAAGAACTTGTTCTAAAAAGATATAATAAAGCCTTTTGAAAAGTATTGCTTGGTGGGGTATTCAAAAAGCCATAAAGTAAAGTTATGGGTGAAAAGGATGAGTACTTCAAGTTGTAAAATTGGTTTAGCAGGGACATTACGCAAAGAAATTGTTCTGAAAATATATATTAAAGCCTTTTGAAAAGTATTGCTTGGTGTTGGGGTATGCAAAAAGTCGTAAAGTATTGTTGGGAGTAAAATATGAGTACTTCAACTTTTAAAATAGGTTTAAGAGAGATATTAAGAAAATAACTTGTTCTGAAAAGATATAATAAAGCCTTTTTAGAAGCATTGCTTGGTGTTGGGGTGTTCAAAAAGCTGTAAAGTAAAGTTGTGGGCGAAAAGGATGAGTACTTCAAGTTGTAAAATTTGTTTAGGAGGGACATTACGTAAAGAACATGTTCTGAAAAGATGTAATAAAACCTTTTGAAAGTATTGCTTGGTGTTGGGGTATGCAAAAAGTCGTAAAGTAAAGTTGTGGGTGATAAGGATGAGTACTTCAACTTGTAAAATGGGTTTAAGAGGGATATTTAGAAAAGAAATTGTTCTGAAAAAATATAATAAGGTCTTTGAAAAGCATTGCTTGGTGTTGGGGTATTCAAAAAGTCATAACTTAAAGTTGCGAGTGAAAAGGATGAGTACTTCAACTTGTAAAATTGGTTTAGGAGGGAAATTAAGAAAAAAAATTGTTCTGAAATAACATAATAAAGCCCTTAGAAAAGTATTGCTTGGTGTTGGGGTTTGCAAAAAGCCGTATGGTAAAGTTGTGGGTGAAAAGGATGAGTACTTCAACTTGTAAAATAGGTTTAAGAGGGATATTAAGAAAAGAACTTGTTCTGAAAAGATATAATAAAGCCTTTTGAAAAGTATTGCTTGGCAAGGCATTCAAAAAGCCATAATGTAAAGTTGTGGGTGATAAGGATGAGTACTTCAAGTTGTAAAATTGGTTTAGGAGGGACAATACGTAAAGAACTTGTTCTGAAAAGATATAATAAGGCCTTTTGAAAAGTAATGCTTGGTGTTGGGGTATGCAAAAAGTCGTAAAGTATTGTCGGGAGTGAAAAAAGATGCGTACTTCAACTTATAATATAAGTTTAGGAGGAATATTAAGAAGAGAACTTGATCTGAAATGATATATTCGGTTGGAGCCAAAAAATTGGGTGGATGGGGGACCTTCTGTCTCAAGTCCGCAAAAAAGTTTTAAAAATGTGTGGGGGGTGGTAAAAATTTTTTTTTGGGGGGGGAGGAGAGCCATTCTTTGTGTCAAGCACAAAATTTTTTTTTTAATGGGGGGAGGGGGCAAAAAGTTGTATGGAGGGGGGGCCTTGGGGGTTGGGGTAGGGGACTTTACAACACAGTTCAAATGGAACTTATGATTTATAGCGACCACTGAGTTTCACCCCAAATCACACTCTAAAATGTCTCAAACTGTTTCGCCCAAATAATCCCTAAAATGTTGATTAATTTGTTTCGCCCAAACAATCCCCTAAAAGTAATTTCAGAATATTCATTTTGTTTTTGCATCCTTTTACAATGTCAAATTTAAAATTCCCACGAAACCATTTCCCGCGTAAAATATATTCAATCTGTGTTGATCTCGTTTGAATTTCTGAAAATATATCTAAGGTGTTCCTAGTTACACTATTAAGGTTTCGATAGAATATTAATTTATCTCTGACAATAAAGACCAGAGAAGCCAAATTTAAAAATGGAATCCCCTCATGATAAATTAGAATTCCCCGTCGATTATGCAAAAGAGAATCATCAATAAATTATGTAAGCCCAGTACCTTCTGCCCCCTTCCTACTTTTAGATATGCTTTATTTTAATCTTATCTCCGAAAAGGGTTTTAAAGTTCTTCCAATTTCAAGTAAACAGCTAATGTTGCATTAAAGATCTTTATAAAGAAACCAACAACCGACCTGTTTGTAGGGATAGTTATAGACTGTATAATTGCAGTTTTTGCATTGCTGTCCATATTCCTCCCAGGAGTAAGCCGAGGTCCATGATGTCTTACAATTTACGCATTTGTACCATCCAAAGCATCGTCTTTTACCATAATGGGCCTCAGCGATATTTCGTCTTGAAAAATCCTGTTTAAAAATAAGGAAATTTACAAACACATTGAACTGTAATATAGTAGATTGACTTATGATTTTACAAAGCGGATACAAACAAAATCAAGTATGTTAATATTATGTAAAAAAGATCTTGATTTAGGTAGCTTAATAACTCGTTCAAATATGCTTCCTCTTTAGAGGACACACTTGTACAAATAGCAAATTGAATTTGTTTTATAGATTTTTTTTTAGTTCAGTATGTCTTTTTAGTAGTGAGAGTTTAATCAAGAAATAACATAATGATTTTACTGTGTAACAGCATTCCCACTTTTGGAAATTTTGTTTTCTCATGATTTGCGAGTTAGAGCTCGGAAACAAATACGGTCAAAACTGATCGGGCTTGGTTGACAATTTTTTGGAATTATTTATAGTTTGACAAAACCTGGCAAACCTTGAATAGACAATGTAATCCTTTGAAAGTGATTCCACTACTTTTTGAAAAAGAAATAATCTTCCCTGTTTTCGAAGACTCGGGATATAATTGGACTAGACTTGCTGGATACTCAAAATATCAGTATTTTAAGATTTTGGACTGTATTTTCAGAGTGCTCTTTTTTCAAAGCACTGATATAGGCCCTGACTTCGCTTAGTAAATTTAAAATTGACTTGGAAACTATACCTGATTGCAGTGTTCAATTGGATTTGGCACCATAAATAATTATTGTGCTTAAAAAAGAATCCATGTGTGGCCGGAGACAAATCATTTTGTGCACTATCAGATTTTTTCGGACGCATTAAAACTGATAATAGTATTATAATAGCTAAAAGTAGTACATCAGACGCAAAGATTACTCATTGGCTTCAAATGTTTCAACTAACAAATGTGCAGAATTTTCGTTCCTCTTGGTCTACCGTAAGTGTTTTACTACCCTATATCTAGTTCCTCGTTGAAGATGAATGAAGATATATTGTTCGAAATCTGAAGAGAGTGCAATATTTCCAAACGAAAAGTTCTGGATGTCTAAAAATTGATTTTTGTATACTACTTTCAAGGTCATATTAATGAAGGTTTAAAAAAAATTGTATTTGTTTGATTTAATGCCTTTAATGACTTTCTATTGGAGAATGTAGTCTTCTATTTGTACGATGTTGCTTTTTGTCCCGTTACAAAAAACTGTTGGAGTAAGAATAATGTATATAAATCTCCTTTATAATAAATAAATGTGCATCCTTAAAAATTTATTTTTAAGTATTTTTTTCGATGTCTTTTATGTTAATAAATAGTCCTCTTCAAAATATCTAGTGGATGTAGACAATCCTAATGAAGCACAAGGTTCAACTATTACTAGTGTTAACAGCTCACTGTAGAACTAAGCCGCATGAAGCCAGCACAGGTGAGCATTTTCCCCCTTCATCTTTATCTATTTAGAGCATCTCTCTTTAACCTTTCCCATATCATGCTAATATCTTTTAAATCCTTTCTTACGACCTATTCCCACCTCATTTGGGGAAAATCTGTTTTACGTTTGGGGTGACTGAAAAAGACGATCCATGGAAATCTGTCTTCATTCATCCACAAAACATTTTCTAAATTATCTCTACAATACCCTCATTATAGCCCTAGAATGTGGGCAAGAACCATTGCCCACATTTCTTAATCTTAAAATATTACTGATAGCTTACTGTTTGAAATAGTGTTAGTCGAACGGATACCCAAAACTATCCAAAGATACTTTGAAACATCTAGCAAACCCTCCTCTGTCTTCGGAAGCATCGATGTTTAAAAACCATAAGTAAGTAACACTGGGATTATCTTAAAATAAAATATATATCTTCAATTCCCTGAAGCAAACTTTTACGGGAGAAAACCCTCCTAATAAATCAATAAACCAAAAAAAACAAGATGAAAAAACGGTCACACTGTCATCACCGTCATCACTATGGCCTTTAATATTCAAACCTTGGCTCTTGGACTTATCTTCTTTTGCTTTCAAACTTTTTACGACTGTAAAAAGCACACTTGGACCTTGGCTATTTGACTTTTTAAACTTTCACTGCATCTACCGTATTTTCTAATAATACATCCCAAGTAAGTGAAGCCATACACATGGTTGACCTTCCTGTTGTCAGTAGAGAAGGGGGTACCAGCACTGACCCTACATAATTTATGCATGTTTTTATGGTTCTTGTCACTGAGAATGAAAAAACAGGATTTTTCTCACTTTGATATATTTTCATGATTTATTGATTCTAATGGGGTCAATGACACATCTTTCAAGGTCGATTTATTTTTTGTTTCCAAGTGTATTGTCTCGTGAGTGAAGTTTGCACATGCACATTAACGGGGGAGAGATGTATTGATCTAGGACTCGAAGGGTAGAGGATTTCCGAGTAATTGATTGCGTAATCGAAGGGGAGAGGATTTCTGAGAAATTTATTTGTATAATCGAGGGGAATTATTGATCTACGAAAGGGGAATTAGAAATGACATCACTTGTTTCCTAGGAATTATACGGGATTCTAAAGAGATAAAAATTCTATTTTTAAATATGGCTCCTCAGATCTTACGTGACAGCGATAAATTAATTTTCTATTTTTAAATATGGCTTCTTTGATCTTTAGTGTCAGGAATTAGAAATGCCATCACTTGTTATCTTGGAATTATGCAGGAGTCTAAAGAGAGAGAAAAATCCTTTTTTAAATACGGCTTCTCTGATCTTTAGGTCATAGAGATAAATTAATATTCTATCGAAACCATAATAGTGTAGCTAGGAACACCTCAGAGATGAAAGATTAACGCGGGAAATGGTTTGCTAGGAATTTCAAATGTGAAAGCGCATGGATGCCAAAACAAAAGGAACATGCAGAACTACTTTTAGGGGATTATTTGGGCAAAACCGTTCGAGACATTTTAGAAGCCGATTTAAGCGAAACTGTTTGAGGCATTTAAGAAGATGATTTTACAAGATGATTTAGAAGATGATTTGAGGATGAAACTCTGTGGTCACTATAATACACAAGCTTCATTTCAACAGTCATGTGAGGTCCCTAACCCAACAACCCCCCTGCCCCAACCCCAAAGGTTCCCTGGGTCCCCAAAGAAACCCCTAGCCCCCAAAGGCCCCCAAGCCCCTCAAGGCCCCCGGGCCTCTAAAGGCCTCTGGGCCCCCAAAGGGTTCCCGAGCCCCCAAAGCCCCCCCCTCCCACTTTGTAAACTTTTTTATGTGCACTTGAGACATAGATCGGCCCCCAACATTTCAAAAGGCTTTATTTTATCTTTTCAGAACAAGTTCTTTTCTTAATATTCCCTCCTAAACCCATTTGACAAGTTGATGTACTCATCCTTTTCAACACAAATTTACCTAACGACTTTTTGAATACCCCAACGCCAGGCAGTACTTTTCAAAAGGCTTTTTTATATTATTTCATAACAAGTTCTTTACGTAATGTCCCTCCTAAACTAATTTTACAACTTGAAGTACTCATCCTTTTCACCCAAAACTTTACTTTATAGCTTATTGAATATCCCATCACAAAGCAATACTTTCAAAGGCTTTTTAATATCTTTTCAGAACAAAAATCAAATATTATTAATAAAATCACCTGTATTTTAAATGTGTGCATCAAAGTAACAACAATCTTCTTTAATACCACCAAATGTTTACTGAACACACAAAATTTTCTCTTAGAGATAATATTTTTCATCAGTGATAACACTTTTTCTGTTCAATATAGTAATTTTTCTACGAAAGATACCAAATTTTTTCTTAGAAGTAACATTTTTTGACTGTGATAACAACTTTTCTGTTAGAAATAGTAAGTTCTGCTTAACACTAACAAACCTTCTCATCAAAGTAACGACATTTTACCTTAATACTAACATATTTTTACTTAACACACACAAATTTCTCTTAGAAATGACATTTTCGTCAGTGATAACACTTTTTCTGTTCGAAATAGCAAGTTTTCTACCAAAGATACCAAATTTTTTCTTCGAAGTAACATTTTTTGAAAGTGATAACAACTTTTCTGTCAGAAGTAGCAAGTTTTGCTCAACACTAACAAACCTTCTCATCAAAGTAACGACATTTTACCTTAATACTAACATACTTTTACTGAACACACACAAATTTCTCTTAGAAATAATATTTCTCATCAGTGATAACACTTTTTCTGTTCGGACAAGCAAGTTTTCTACCAAAGATACCAAATTGTATTTTAGAAGTAAAATTTTTTGAATGTGGAAACAACTTTTCTGTCAGAAGTAGCAAGTCTTGCTCAACACTAACAATTATTCTCATCAAAGTAACAACATTTTATCTTAATGCTAACATACTTTAACTGAACACACACAAATTTTTCTTAGAAATAATATTTTTCATTAGTGATAACACTTTTTCTGTTCAAACTAGCAAGTTTTCTTACAAAGATGCCAAATTTTTTCTTAGAAGTAACATTTTTTGATTGTGATAACAACTTTTCTGTCAGAAGTAGCAAGTTTTTCTTAACATTAAAAAACCTTCTCATCAAAGTAACGACATTTTACCTTAATACTAACATACTTTTACTGAACACACACAAATTTCTCTTAGAAATAATATTTTTCATCAGTGATAACACTTTTTCGGTTCGAACTAGCAAGTTTTCTGTCAAAGATACCAAACTTTTTCTTAGAAGTAACAATTTTTTGAATGTGATAACAACTTTTCTGTCAGAAATAGCAAGTTCTGCTTAACACTAACAAACCTTCTCATCAAAGTAACGACATTTTACCTTAATACTAACATACTTTTAATGAGCACACGCAAATTTCTCTTAGAAATACTATTTTTCATCAGTGATAACACTTTTTCTTTTTGAACTAGCAAGTTTTCTGTCAAAAATACCAAATTTTTTCTTACAAGTAACATTTTTTGATTGTGATAACAACCTTTTTGTCAGAAATAGCAAGTTTTGCTTAACACTAACAAACCTTCTCACCAAAGTAACGACATTTTACCTTAATACGAACATACTTTTACTGAACACACAAATTTCTCTTAGAAATAATATTTTTCGTCAGTGATAACACCTTTTCTGTTCGAACGAGTAAGTTTTCTGTCAAAGATACCAAATTGTTTCTTAGAAGTAACAATTTTTTGATTGTGATATCAACTTTTCTGTCAGAAGTAGCAAGTTCTGCTTAACACTAACAAACCTTCTCATCAAAGTAACGACAGTTTACCTTAATACTAACATACTTTTATTGAGAACACACAAATTTCTCTTAACATAAAATTTTTCATCAGTGATAACACTTTTTCTGTTTGAACTAGCTGGTTTTCTGTCAAAGATACCAAATTTTTTCTTAGAAGTAACATTTATTGATTGTGATAACACTTTTTTTCGTCAGAAGTAGCAAGTTTTGCTTAACACTAACAAACCTTCTCACCAAAGTAACGACATTTTACCTTAATACTAACATACTTTTACTGAACACACACACACATTTCTCTTAGAAATAATATTTTTCGTCAGTGATAACACTTTTTCTGTTAAAACTAGTAAGTTTTCTGTCAAAGATACCAAATTGTTTTTTAGAAGTAACATTTTTTTGACTGTGATAACAACTTTTCTGTCAGAAGTAGCAAGTTTTGCTTAACACTAACAAACATTCTCATCAAAGTAACGATATTTTACCTTAAAACTAACATACTTTTACTGAACACACACAAATTTTTCTTGGAAATAATATTTTTCATCAGTGATAACACTTTTTCTGTTCTAACTAGCAACTTTTCTACCAAAGTTACAAAATTTTTTCTTAGAAGTAACATTTTTTTACTGCGATAACAACTTTTCTGTCAGAAGTAGCAAGTTTTGCTTAACACTAACAAAACCTTCTCATCAAAGTAACAATATTTAACCTTAAATCTAACATACTTTTACTGAGCACACACAAATGTCTCTTAGAAATAATATTTTTCATCAGTGATAAAACTTTTCTGTTTGAACTAGCAAGCTTTCTACCAAAGATACCAAATTTTCCACTTCAGTTCAGACTTTCCTCAAAGAGATGAAAAAATTTTAATTAATGTTCCAAATTTGTCATAGAAGATAGAAAAGTTTAAATTCACTTCTGAATTCTACCAAAAAACACGATTCAATTCTAATTTCTCCAGAGAAAATTCAAATCTTCCACTCCAGTTTTAAGTTCACCAAGACATAAAGAAATTTAAAGTTCTGTTCCAAATTGTTCCATAGTAGATAGAAAAAGTTATACCATAGTTTTGAATATTTGCTATGAAGATAAAAAGTTCTACTTCAATTTTAAATTTTCTCAACAAAGTGAAGAAAAGTTCAACTTTGATTCTGAATTTTCTCAATGAAAAGAAATAAGTTATTGATCAATTCTATTTTTCCAAAATAATATAAAAATTTTCCACTTCAATTGAGATCGTTCTCAAAGAGATGAAAACATTTAAAATACTGTTCCAAATTTTTCATAGAATATAGAGAAATTCAAGTTCTCTTCTGAATTTTACCAAAGAACACACTTCAATTCTAATTTCACCAGTGAAAATCAAAAGCTTCCGCTTAAGTTCTTATTTCCCCAAAGACACAAAAATTAAAGTTCCATTCTAAATTTTACCGTAGAAGATAGAAAAAGTTATACCTTAGATGCGAATAGTTACCTTGAAGATAAAAACTTCCACTTTAATTCTAAATTTTCTCAATGAAAAAGAAATAAGTTATTGTTCAATTCTATTTTTTCAAATAATATAAAAATTTTCCACTTCAGTTCAGATTTTTCTCAAAGAGGTGAAAAAATTTAAAATAATGTTCCAAATTTTTTCATATTAGATAGAAATGTTCCAAGTTTTCTTCTGAATTTTTCCAAAGAACATAATTCAATTTTCATTTCTCCAGAGAAAATAAAAATCTTACGCTTCAGTTTTATGTTCACCAAGACATAAAGAAATTTAAAGTTCTATTCTAAATTTTTCCTAGAAGATAGAAAAAGCTATAAAATAGTTGTGAATATTTTCCCGGAAGATAAAAATTTCTAATTCGATTTTAACATAAAAATTTTCCACTTCAGTTCAGATTTTTCTCAAAGATATGAAAAAAATTAAAATAATGTTGCAAATTTTTCATAGAAGATAGAAAAGTTCAAGTTCTCCCCTGAATTTTACCAAAGAACACAATTCAATTCTAATTTCTCCAGAGAAAATAAAAGGCTTAAGCTTCAGTTTTAAGTTCACCAAGACATAAAGAAATTTAAAGTTTTATTCTAAATTTTTCCATAGTAGATAGAAAAAGCTATACCATAGTTGTGAATATTTTGCCGGAAGATAAAAAGTTCCACTTTAATTCTAAATTTTCTCAATGAAAAAGAAATAAGTTATTGTTCAATTCTATTTTTCCAAATAATAAAAAATTTCCACTTCAGTTCAGATTTTTCCCAAAGACATGAAAATTTAAAATAACGTTCCAAATTTTTCATAGAAGATAGAAAAGTTCAAGTTCACTTCTGAATTTTACCAAAAACACAATTCAATTCTGATTTCTCCAGAGAAAATAAAAATCTTCCACTTCAGTTTTAAGTTCACCAAGACACAAAAATTAAAGTTCCATTCTAAATCTTACCGTAAAAGATAGAAAAAGTTATACCTTAGATGCGAATACTTACCTTGAAGATAAAAAGTTCCACATTAATTCTAAATTTTCGAAAAGAAAAAGAAATAAGTTATTATTCAATTCTATTTTTCCAAATAATATAAATATTTTCCACTTTAGTTCAGATTTTTCTCAAAGAGATGAAAAAATTTAAAATAATGTTACGATTTGTTCATAGAAGATGGAAAAGTTCAAGTTCTCTTCTGAATTTTACCAAAGAACACAATTCAACTCTAGTTTCTCCAGAGAAAATAAAAATCTTCCACTTCAATTTCTAATTTCACCAAGACACAAAGAAATTTAAAGTTCTATTCTAATTTTTTCCGTAGAAGATAGAAAAAGCAATACCATTGTTGTGAATGTTTGCTATGAAGATAAAAAGTTCTACTTCAATTCTAAATTTTCTCTACAAAGTGAAGAAAAGTTCAACTTCTCTTCTGAAGTTTCTCAATGAAAAGAAATAAGTTATTGATCAATTCTATTTTCCATGAAAAATAAAAAATTTCCACTTCAGTTCACATCTTTTTCAAAGAGATGAAAAATTTAAAATAATGTTCCAAATTTTTTCATAGAAAATAGAAAAGTACCAAGTTCTCTTCTGAATTTTACCATAGAACACACTTCAATTCTAATTTCACCAGAGAAAATAAAAAGCTTCCACTTCAGTTCCTATTTCCCCAAAGACATAAAAAATTAAAGTTCCATTCTGAATTTTCCCATAGAAGATAGAAAAAGTTATACCTTAGATGTGAATACTTACCATGAAGATGAAAAGTTCCTCTTTAATTCAAAATTTTCTCAATGAAGTGAGGAAAATTTCAAGTTCTCTTCTAATTTTTTCAAGAAAATAAAAAGGTTCCACTTCACTTCTGGTTTTCTCAAAGAGATTAAAAATTTAAAGTTCTGTTCTAAATTTATCTGTAGATACTTGGATTCTGAATTTCTCCTCCAAGAAGGGAAAAATTTCTGCTTTAATTCTATATTTTCTCAAAAACTGAAGAAAAGTTCAAGTTCTCTTTTGAATGTTTTCCCAAAGAAGAGAAAAGGTTCCACTTTAATTATGAGTTTTCACAAGGAAGCGAAGAAAAGTTCAAGTTCTCTTCTGAATTTTCTCTAAGAAAAGAAAAAAATTATTGTCCAATTCTAATTTTCTCCAAAGAAAATAAAAAATCTCCGAGTGGAAGGATTTTGCACGAGTATTGATTTTACATGGGGGGGGGGGGGGGGGTTTCCAGGGATGAAATTTTCAGGGGCAATTTTACCGATTTTTATCCGGAGACGTAAGTTAACTTTTAAATTAAATTGTGGCTCCTTTGTCTTAGGGATTTACTCCTCAAATTTCTAAATTATAAAATGAGTGCGGCGTTCTAATATCAAAGACAATCTTACAAGCTCGTTCATCTAACCTCCAAAACCATAGGTTAGGTTAGGTTTGGTATAAATAAGTATTCATAAATAAATAGAAACATTTCTTGCGTGTTTAAGTTAAGTTAGGTTAAGTTAGGTTAGCTTATCATGAGAGCTCATGATAAGCTAACCTAACCAAACTTAACTAAAACACGGAGCTTGAGAGATTGTCTTTAATAATAGAACGACGCAATCGTTTTCTAATTTAAAAATTCAAGGAGTAAATCCCTAAGACAAGGGAGCTACAATTTAATTTAAAAGTTAACTTACGTCTCCGGAAAAAAATCGGTAAAATTGCCCCTGAAAATGTCATCCCTGGAAACCCAGCCCCCACATGTAAAATCAAACCCCGTGCAAAATCCTTCCAATCGGAGATTTTTTATTTTCTTTGGAGAGAGTTAGAATTGGACTATAACTTTTTTCTTTTCTTTGAGAAAATTCAGACGAGAACTTGAACTTTTCTTCACTTCCTTGTGAAAACTCATAATTAAAGTGGAACCTTTTCTCTTCTCTGGGAAAACATTCAGAAGAGAACTTGAACTTTTCTTCCCTTCTTTGAGAAAATAAAGAATTAAAGCAGAAACTTTTTTCTTCTTGGAGGACAAATTCAGAATCAAAGTATCTACAGAAAAATTTAGAAGAGAACTTTAAATTTTTCATCTCTTTGAGAAAAACCAGAACTGAAGTGGAACCTTTTTATTCTCTTGAAAAAATTAGAAGAGAACTTGAACTTTTTTTTTTCACTTCATTGAGAAAATTTAGAATTAAAGTGGAACTTTTTATCTTCATGGTAAGTATTCACATCTATGGTATAACTTTTTCTATCTTCTACGGGAAAATTTAGAATGGAACTTTAATTTTTTATGTCTTTGGGGAAATAAGGACTGAAGTGGAAGCTTTTTATTTTCTCTGGTAAAATTAGAATTGAAGTGTGATAGAACTTTGAATTTCTTTGTGTCTTGGTGAAATTAAAAACTGAAGTGGAAGATTTTTATTTTCTCTGGAGAAATTAGAATTGAATTGTGTCCTTTGGTAAAATTCAGAAGAGAACTTGAACTTTTCTATCTTCTTTGAAAAATTTGGAACATTATTTAAAATTTTTTCATCTCTTTGAGAAAAATCTGAACTGAATTGGAAAATTTTTATATCATTTAAAAAATAGAATTGAACAATAACTTATTTCTTTTTCATTCAGAAAATTTAGAATTAAAGTGGAACTTTTTATCTTCAAGGTAAGTATTCGCATCTAAGGTATAACTTTTTCTATCTTCTAAGGTATAATTTAGAATGGAGCTTTAATTTTTGTGTCTTTGTGAACTTAAAACTGAAGTTGAATATTTTTATTTGCTCTGGAGAAATTAGAATTGAATTGAGTTCTTTGGTAAAATTCAGAAGTGAACTTGAACTTTTCTATCTTCTATGAAAAATTTGGAACATTATTTTAAATTTTTTCATCTCTTTGGGAAAAATCTGAACTGAAGTGGAAAATTTTTATATTATTTGTAAAAAAAAATTGAACAATAACTTATTTCATTTTCATTAAGAAAATTTAGAATTAAAGTGGAACTTTTTATCTTCCAGGAAAATATTCACAATTATGGTAATGCTTTTTCTATCTACTATGGAAAAGTTTAGAATAAAACTTTAAATTTCTTTATGTCTTGGTGAACTTAAAACTGAAGTGTAAGCTTTTTATTTTCTCTGGAGAAATTATAATTGAATTGTGTTCTTTGGTAAAATTCAAAAGAGAACTTGAACTTTTCTTTCTTCTATAAAAAATTTGGAACATTATTTTAAATTTTTTCATCTCTTTGAGAAAAATCTGAACTGAAGTGGAAAATTTTTATATTATTTTGGGAAAATAGAATTGATCAATAACTTATTTCTTTTTAATTGAGAAAATTCAGAATAGAACTTGAACATTTTTTTCAATTCATTGAGAAAATTTAAAATTGCATTAGAACTTTTTATCTTCCGGGAAAATATTCAAAACTTTGGTATAGCTTTTCTATCTACTAGGGAAAAAATTAGAATAGAACTTTAAATTTCTTTATGTCTTGGTGAACGTAAAACTGAAGTGTAAGATTTTTTTTCTCAGGAGAAATTAGAATTGAATTATGCTCTTTGGTAAAATTTAGAAGAGAACTTGGAACTTTTCTATCTTCTATGAAAAAGGTTGGAACATTATTTTAAATTTTTTCATCTCTTTGAGAAAAATCTGAACTGAAGTGGAAAATTTTTATATTATTTGGAAGAATAGAATTGAACAATAACTTATTTTTTTTTCATTGAGAAAATTTAGAATTAAAGTGGAACTTTTTATCTTCAAGGTAACTTCGCACCTAAGGTATATTTTTTTCTATCTTCTACGGTAAAATTTAGAATGGAACTTTAATTTTTGTTTCTTTGGGGAAATAAGAACTGAAGTGGAAGCTTTTTATTTTCTCTGGTGAAATTAGAATTGAAGTGTGTTCTTTGGTGAAATTCAGAAGAGAACTTGAACTTTTATATCTTCTGTAAAAAATTTGGAACAGTATTTTAAATTTTTTTATCTCTTTGAGAAAGATCTGAATTGAAGTGGAAAATTTTTATATTATTTTGAAAAATAGAATTGATCAATAACTTATTTCTTTTCATTGAAAAAATTCAGAATTGAAGTTGAACTTTTCTTCACTTCGTTTAGAAAATTTAAAACTGAAGTAGAACTTTTTATCCTCACAGTAAATATTCACAACTATGGTATAGCTTTTTCTATATATTCTGGAAAAATTTAGAACAGAACTTTAAATTTCTATCTGTCTTGGTGAACTTAAAACTGGAGTGGAAGATTTGCAGTTTCTCTGGAGAAATTAGAATTAAATTGTGTTCTTTGGTAAAATTCAGAAGTGAACTTGAACTTTTCTATCTTCTATGAAAAATTTGGAACATTATTTTAAATTTTTTCCTCTCTTTGAGGAAAATCTGAACTGAAGCGGAAAATTTGGTATCTTTGGTAGAAAACTTGCCAGTTCAAATAGAAAAGTGTTATCACTGATGAAAAATATTATTTCTACGAGAAATTTGTGTGTGTTCAGTAAAAGTATGTTAGTTTTAAGGTAAAATATTGTTACTTTGATGAGAAGGTTTGTTAGTGTTAAGCAAAACTTGCTACCTCTGACAGAAAAGTTGTTATCAAAGTAAAAAAAATTTACTTCTAAGAAAAAATTTGGTAACTTTGGTAGAAAAGTTGCTAGTTCGAAAAGAAAAAATGTTATCACTGATGAAAAATATTATTTCTAAGAGAAATTTGTGTGTGTTCAGTAAAAGTATGTTAGTTTTAAGGTAAAATGTCGTTACTTTGATGAGAAGGTTTGTTAGTATTAAGCAAAACTTGCTACTTCTGACAGAAAAGCTGTTATCACAGTCAAAAAATGTTACTTCTAAAAAAAAAAATTGGTATCTTTGTCAGAAAACTTGCTAGTTTGAACAGAAAAAGTGTTATCACTGACGAAAAATATTATTTCTACGAGAAATTTGTGTGTGTTCAGTAAAAGTAAGTTAGTTGTAAGGTAAAATATTGTTACTTTGATGAGAAGGTTTGTTAGTGTTAAGCAAAACTTGCTACTTCTGACAGAAAAGTTGTTATAAAAGTAAGAAAAATTACTTCTAAGAAAAAATTTGGTAACTTTGGTAGAAAAGTTGCTAGTTCGAACACAAAAAATGTTATCACTGATGAAAAATATTATTTCTAAGAGAAATTTGTTTGTGTTCAGTAAAAGTATGTTAGTTTTAAGGTAAAATGTCGTTACTTTGGTGAGAAGGTTTGTTAGTATTAAGCAAAACTTGCTACTTCTGACAGAAAAGTTGTTATCACAGTCAAAAAATGTTACTTCTAAAAAAAATTTGGTATCTTTGACAAAAAACTTGCTAGTTTGAACAGAAAAAGTGTTATCACTGACGAAAAATATTATTTCTAAGAGAAACTTGTGCGTGTTCAGTAAAAATAAGTTAGTTTTAAGGTAAAATGTCGTTACTCTGAAGAGAAAGTTTGTTAATGTTAAGCAAAACTTGCTACGTCTGACAGAAAAGTTTTTATCACAATAAAAAAATGTTACTTCTAAGAAAAAATTTGGTATCTTTGACAGAAAACTTGCAAGTTCGAACAGAAAAAGTGTTATCACTGATGAAAAATATTATTTCTAAGAGAAATTTGTGTGTTCATTAAAAGTGTGTTAGCATTAAGGTAAAATCTCGTTACTTTGGTGAGAAGGTTTGTTACTGTTAAGCAAAACTTGCTACTTCTGACAAAAAAGTTGTTATCACAATCAAAAAATTTTACTTCTAAGAAAAAAATTTGGTATCTTTGACAGAAAACTTGCTAGTTCGAACAGAAAAAGTGTTATCACTGATGAAAAATATTATTTCTAAGAGAAATTTGTGTGTTTATTAAAAGTGTGTTAGTATTAAGGTAAAATGTTGTTACTTTGATGAGAAGGTTTATTATTGTTAAGCAGAACTTGCTACTTCTGACACAAAAATTGTTATTACAATAAAAAAATGTTACTTCAAAGAAAAAATTTGGTATCTTTGGTATAAAACTTGCTATTTCGAACAGAAAAAGTGTTATAACTGGTGAAAAATATTATTTCTAAAAGAAATTTGTGTGTGTTCAGTAAATGTATGTTAGTATTAAGGTAAACTGTCGTTACTTTGGTGAGAAGGTTTGTTAGTGTTAAGCAAAACTTGCTACTTCTGACAAAAAAAGTGTATAACAATCAATAAATGTTCCGTCTAAGAAAAAATTTGGTATCTTTGACAGAAAACTCGCTAGTTCGAACAGAAAAAGTGTTATCACTGATGAAAAATATTATTTCTAAGATAAATTTGTGTGTTCATTAAAAGTGTGTTAGTATTAAGGTAAAATGACGTTACTTCTCTGAGAATGTTTGTTAGTGTTAAGTAGAACTTGCTACTTCTGACAGAAGAGTTGTTATCACAATCAAAAAAATGTTACTTCTAAGAAAAAATTTGGTATCTTTGGTAGAAAATTTGCTAGGTTGAACAGAAAAAGTGTTATCACTGATGAAAAATATTATTTCTAAGAGAAATTTTTGTGTGTTCAGTAAAAGTATGTCAATATTAAGGTAAAATGTCATTACTTTGATGAGAAGGTTTGTTAGTGTTAAGCAGAACTTGCTACTTCTGACAGAAAAGTTATTATCACAGTAAAAAAACTCTTACTTCTAAGAAAAAATTTGGTATCTTTGGTAGAAAACTTGCTAGTTCGAACAGAAAAAGTGTTATCACTGATGAAAAATATTATTTCTAAGAGTAAATTGTGTGTGTTCAGTAAACATTTGGTGGTATTAAAGAAGATTGTTGTTACTTTGATGCACACATTTAAAATACATGTGATTTTATTAATAATATTTGATTTTTGTTCTGAAAAGATATAAAAAAGCCTTTGAAAGTATTGCTTGGTGATGGGATATTCAAAAAGCCATAAAGTAAAGTTGTGGGTGAAAAGGATGAGCACTTCAAGTTGTAAAATTGGTTTAAGAGGGACACTACGTAAAACACTTGTTTGAAATAACATAAAAAAGCCTTTTGAAAAGTACTGCTTGGCGTTTTGGTTTTCAAAAAGTCGTAAGGTAAAGTTGTAGTGAAAAGGATGAGTACATCAACTTGTAAAATGGGTTTAGGAGGGAATATTAAGAAAAAACTTGTTCTGAAAAGATATAATAAAGCCTTTTGAAATTTGGGGGGCCCTTCTATGTATCAAGTGCACATAAAAAGTATTAAAAATGGGGGGAAGGCTTTGGGGACCTGAGAGACCTTTGCGGCCCGGGGCCTATGGGGCCCGGGGGCCTTTGGGGGCTCGGAAACCCTTTGGGGTCGGTCTTGGGGGTTTATTGGGGTAGGGGAACTCACAAGACTGTTCAAATGGAACTTGTGTATTATAATGACCACAGAGTTTCACCCTCAAATCATCTTCTAAATCATCTTCTAAAATCATCTTCTAGAATGCCTCAAATGGTTTCGATTAAATCATCTTCTAAAATGTCTCGAACAGTTTCGCCCAAATTATCCCCTAAAAGTAATTTCTGCCTATTCCTTTTGTTTTGGCATCCCTGCGCTGTCACATTTAAAATTACTAGGAAACCATTTCCCGCGTTAATCTCTTCATTTCATAGGTGTTCCTAACTACACTATTATGGTTTCGATAGAATATTAATTTATCTCTGTGACCTAAAGATCAGAGAAGCCGTATTTAAAAAAGGATTTTTTCTAACTCTTTAGACTCCCGCATAATTCCATGATAACAAGTGATGTCATTTGTAATTCCTGACACTAAAGATCAAAGAAGCCATATTTAAAAGTAGAATTTTGATTTATCACTATCACGTAAGATCTGAGAAGCCATATTTAAAAATAGAATTTCTGTCTCTTTAGAATCCTGTATAATTCCTAGGAAACAAGTGATGTCATTTCTAATTCCCCTTTCTTAGATCCAATAATTCCCCTCGATTATGCAAATCATTTTCTCAGAAATCCTCTCCCCTTCGATTACGCAATCAATTTCTCGGAAACCTTCTCCCCTTCGAGTCCTAGATCAATACATCTCTCCCCCGTTAATGCACATGTGCAAACTTCACTCCGGAGACAATACACTTGGAAACAACAAATAAATTGACCTTGAAAGAGGTGTCATTGACCCCATTAGAATCAATAAACCATGAAAATGCATCAAAGTGAGAAAAATCCTGTTTTTTCATTCTCAGTGACAAAAACCATAAAAACATGCATAAATTATGTAGGGTCGGAGCTGGTACCCCTTCTCTACTATTGTCATACTTCACCTTTTCAACTTCATTTTTTCTAGTCTAAATGACTAAGTAATTTTCAAACCTATTCTTGCACCCCAAACTCCTAAATCCTCTAAGAGTCCTCCATATTGTTAAAAGTTTTCTCTAGGACGCTCAAATCATCTGCATAATATAATTCTAAGGGAGCCTTACCTTTGCATTTGATTTCCAGGTCTCCCACAACCTTTATCATCACCCTTAGGATATGATTCGTGAACATGATCCATATGAATGCGGATAGAATACAAACCCACTCAACACCTAAATCAACACCAAACCAACTTAATTCATTTCCTACCTTCAGCTCAGCAATATTGTTCTCTTGTATAGCAAAAATCACTTTAATTTATTTATCTGGTATAGTATGCATAGAGGGGACTTATGCTAAAGCTCATCAGTAATACCCCTTCCATTGATTCAGGCACACACATAGCACAGAAAAATTAATAGGGAATTTCCTAAACCCTCACACCTGTTCGCGGCTTGCAAAATTCCCACCCAGGCAGGATTTGACATGTCCAGGCAAGATTTGGCACGTCCAGGCAAGATTCTCAGATGTTTAAATTAACTGGAGTGTGGTCAGAATAATAGGGAATTTTAAATGAAGGTGACGTCCTCTCACCTTCAAATGAAGGTGGAATTTTAAATTCTGTGACGTCCCTCTGACGTCACAGAAGCCATAGAAAAATAGTATTGGATTTCTAACGGTACCCTATGGCAAACCCCTTTGTTTTTGGCTGACAAGCCCTCTGACGTTACCATAAGCCATAGGAAAAATAGTATTGGATTTCAAGCACATAGGTAAGGGAATTAAAACACGGAAATTAACATAGGGAATTAGCATTGAGTTTCTGCAACAGAACTCTGACTTCACGGAAGCCATAGGAAAAATAGTATTGGATTTCAAGCTCACATGTAGGAGAATTAATACAGGGAAATTAACATAGGAAATTAGCATTGAGTTTCTGCAACAACCCTCTGACGTCACAGAAGTCATAGGAAAAATAGTTTTAGATTTCATTTGCACAGGTAGGGATAATAGCTTAGGACAATTAACATAGGAAAATAGCACTGAATTTCCAATGCACAGGTAGGGAAATTAACATAGGGAAATTACCATAAGGAAATTAACAGGGAATTTCTGGAAGTCAGATAAGTAGAGCTAACAACCCCCAAGACCTCATACCTTTGCAATGCGGTTACCGGTTCTATTTAAGGGGAAACAGTTGCCATGACTCCATGGCACACCCCTCGAGACTCCAATGACGTCATAGCACATCCCGTTTCAAACGGAGAGGACTAATATGTTTGACGCCATTTTGTGTACCTAAGCATCAGGAACCCATGGGGGAATTCCCCCGCTTGTAACGTAGTGACAGCATACATCATACGTAATTATTATGCAACACTGTCACGTAATACTTTTTTCACCTGAAACCCCCAAAGTGTTTTTTCTTCTTTATTAACTTAATGGCGGTACTCACTGTATGTAAGGTCAGCGCATCTTACGCACGGACGATGCATTCATCATTAACTGTTAATACAATTTTGAATTTTTTTTGCCCCAAAAGTCTCAAGACATTTTCTTTTTTCGGCGTTTCATTTTTTGTTCGAATCACCTTTCATATTTTTTCTATTTTTTCTTTTACTATAGTTCTTTTAGTTTAAATTTTCAGTCTAGTTTTAGTTTAGTTTTAGTTTAGAGTCTTAGCCTAGAGTTTTAATTAGAGCTATAGTTGAGTTTAGTTTTAGTTTAGAGTCTTAGCTTAGAGTTTTAGTTAGAGTTTTAGTTTAGTTTAGTTTTAGTTAAGAGTTTTAGTTTAGAGTCTTAGCTTACAGTTTTAGTTAGAGTTATAGTTTAGTTTAGTTTCAGTTGAGAGTTTTAGTTTAGAGTTGCGATTTACTTTTAGTTAGGAGATTTAGTTTAGAGTTTAGAGTTTTAGCTTAGAGTTTTAGTTAGAGTTATACTTTACTTTAGTTTTAGTTAAGAGTTTTGGTTTAGATTGTAATTTATGTTTATTTAAAAGCTTTAGTTTAGAGTAGTTTTAGTTTAGAGTCTTAGCTTAAAGTTTTAGTTAGAGTTATAGTTTAGTTTAGTTTTAATTAAGAGTTTTAGTTTAGAGTTGTAGTTTAGATTTAGTTAAGAGTTTTACTTTAGAGTATTTTTAGTTTAAAGTCTTAGCCTAGAGTTTTAGTTAGAGTTACAGTTTAGTTTACTTTTAAATAAGAGTTTCAGTTTAGAGCTGTATTTTAGTTTTAGTTAAGAGTTTTACTTTAGAGTAGTTTTAGTTTAGTGTCTTAGCTTAGAGTTTTAGTTAGAGTTATAGTTTAGTTTAGTTTTACTTAAGAGTTTTGGTTTAGAGTTTAGAGTTTTAGTTAGAATTATAGTTTAGTTTAAAGTTTTAGTTTATAGTTTTAGTTAGATTTATAGTTTAGAGTTTAGAGTTTTAGTTTAGAGTTGTAGTTTAATTTTAGTTTAGGGTCTTAGATTAGAGTTTTAGCTAGAGTTAAAGTTTAGTTTAGTTTTAGTTAAGAGTTTAAGTTTAGAGTTTTAATTAGAGTTTAGGGTTGTAGTTTAGAGTTTTAGTTTGGAGTTTTAGTTTAGAATTTAGGGTTGCAGTCTAGTTTTAGTTAAGAGTTTTAGTTTAGAGTTTATAGTTTTAGTTTAGAGTTTTAATTCACAGTTTTAGTTAGAGCTATACTTTTAGTTTAGTTTTAGTTAAGAGTTATAGTTAAGAGTTTTAGTTTAGTTTTAGTTAAGAATTTTAGTTAGAGTTTAGAGTTGTAGTTTAGAGTCTTAGCTTAGAGTTTTTAATTAGAGTTATAGTTTTAGTTCAGATATTAAATTGTAGTTTAATTTTAGTTAAGAGTTTTAGTTTAGAGTTTAGAGTTTTAGTTTAGAGTTTTAATATAGGGTTTTACTTAGAGTTATAGTTTTAGTTTAGTTTCAGTTAAGAGTTATAGTTTAGAGTTTTAGTTTAGTTTTAGTTAAGATTTTAGTTTATAGATTCAAGTTTTAGTTTACAGTTTTAGTTTAGTTTAGTTTTAGTGAAGAGTTTTAGTTTAAAGTTATACTATAGTTTAGACTTTTGGTTCAGAGTTTTAAGTTAGAGTTTAGTTTTGAGTTTTAGTTTAGAATTTTAATTTAGAGTTTAGTTTAGTTTTAGTTTAGAACTTCAGCTCAGAGTTTTAGCTTAGTTTTAGTTAAGAGTTTTAGTTTAGAGTTTTAGTTAGAGTTTAGAGTTGTAGTTTAGAGTCTTAGCTTAGAGTTTTTAATTAGAGTTATAGTTTTAGTTTAGAATTTAGAGTTGTAGTTTAGTTTTAGTTAAGAGTTTTAGTTTAGAGTTTTAGTTTAGAGTTCTAACTTGGAGTTTCAGTTAGAGTTATAGTTTTAATTTAGTTTTAGTTAAGAGATATAGTTTGGAGTTTTAGTTTAGTTTTATTTGATATTTTAGTTTATAGTTTACAGTTTTAGTTTACAGTTTTAGTTTATAGTTTTAGTTTAGTTTAGTTTTAGTATAGAGTTTTAGTTTAAAGTTACAGTTTAGTTTAGACTTTTGGTTCAGAGTTTTAATTTAGAGTTTAGTTTAGAGTTTTAGTTTAGAATTTTAATTTAGAGTTTAGTTTAGTTTTAGTTTAGAACTTCTGCTTAGAGTTTTAGTTAGAGTTTTAGTTTAGTTTTAGTTAAGAGTTTTAGTTTAGAGTCTTGGAGGATTTGGTTGGAGCAAAAAAATTCTCCATAGTAGTGAATAGTAAGTAAATAACGATCCTTGTCAATAACGAAAGTATAAGAGCCAAACTATTGATAACATTCAGTCAAAGAACAGCTTTATATAGTGACCTTAAATTTGTTTATTATTAATTAGTGCAGTTATTAGAAAACAAGAAAGTTCGTATAATAATAGAAAACACAAGAAAAAAAAAACAAAATAAGGGACAACTTCGGTAAGATCATACCGTCAACATTTGCTTGCATTCAGAGAGTACCCATGAGCTATATATGAAGCCACTATAATCAGAAATGTTTCCCCTGAACAGAATGCTAAGAATTTCTGTATTTTCCGCCGCAACGGATAAGTTTTTTATGTTTTATTATCCTTTTTTTTTGTTTCTAGGAATGTTTGTATTTATCCATTTGTCACTTTGAAAAATATTTAATTGTTTACAGTTATGAAGTATAAAGGTGTCTAGTATACTTGCTTCTGGAATTCAATATTAAATTAAAAATATTGAATTAAAAAATTTTATTTGGTTTTCTTAATCTTAGTTTTGATGTTTTACTTTAAAAAAAGTACTTTCATAATGCGTTACTTTTTATAAACACTGAGTCTAAAGGCATTAAATATTTTGATGTTTGATAGCCAAGTTCAAAACTGTCGATATTGTTAAAAAATATCCGTCCAACGCTTCGGCATTGCTCAACAGAACTTAATGCTGGGAGTTTTTATCTTAGTCTTTTTAAGTAGGGTATTGTTTTCTGTATTTTTCGTAACTACTTACTTTTTCACTTTGAAATATTTTTACTTTAATTGACATACTTATTCCATTGCCTTTAGAAAATTGTTTGTCTTTAAGATTCATTAAATAAAGAAAACAAAACAATTTTTTTCAACTGAAAGTAAGAAGCAACATTAAAACTTAAAACAAACAGAAATTATTACGTGTATGAGTGTGGTTCCCCCTCCTCAGCACCTCGCTCTTCAAACTACAGTTTTTAGGCAATTTAAAAAAAAGCTACTTATTGTTCTAATTAAACGACCCTGGTGTTTTAGGAATCGTTTTTAAAGAATTGGGACAAAATTAAAACTTTATCACAAAGAGTGATATGTTGAAGAGGGGGCAACCCCCTCATATGCGTAATAATTTCTGTTAGTTTTAAGTCTTGATGCTGTTCCTTACTTTCAGTTGGAAAAACTTGTTTTTTTATTTCTGATCGTTTTTTAAATAACACCAGAATACCCGGGTTCCACCTCCACGGAAAAATCCTCCTCCACATAGAAATATCCTTTGGGCAATTCCATCCTGGCGAAAATTTACCCAAGACAATTACCCTGAACATCTCTACGCGTAAAATTAAATCGGTAAAGGGAAAGCAAGACTTATACAGAAATTGTGTAAATAAATTCTGGCAAATTCACTCAGCGTAAAATTTCTTCTGAAAATTTCAACCCCTGCAAATTATCCTCTCCTTTGCAAATTCTTCCAGCAGAAAATTCGTCCTCCCCTCCCCAGCCGAAAATGTATGCATACTTCCAAATAACAAATAAAACAAAGGGTGATTTTCATAACTTAAAAACCTTTTCGCAGGGTAGGAGATCATTTTATCTCCGAAGACAACTATGCTGAAGAAAAAGCTGTCTCAAAATTTTTTTGGGACGATTTTGGGAAAAAGTGACGTGGGTGGGAGCGTAGTTGCCCTCTATTTTTTTGGTCACTTAAAAAGGGCACAAGAACTTTCCATTTCCATTAGAAAGAGCCCTATCCCGACGTTTTAAGCCCACTGGGTAGATACGATCTCCTCTAGGAAAAAAACAAATAAACACGCATGCGTGATCTATCTTCCGGTAAAAATCACAAAATTCCACATTTTTAAAGAAGAATCTAAAGACCCCAAGGACCCCTCGGGCCCCCAAAGGCCCCCCGCACCCCTGAGCCCCTCCCTTCCTCCCTACGTTTTTGATTTTTTTTAAAAGTTTTTTCGGACTTAATTTTTTAGAATTAGAAATTATCCAACATTTTTCCGGTTTTTTTAACCCATTTTTATAGAGTTTTAGCCTAGAGTCTTAGCTTAGTTTTATTTAGAGTTGAAGTTTACTTTGGTTTTAGTTAAGATTTTAGAGTTTTAGCTTAGAGTCTTAGCTTAGAGTTTTTGTTAGAGTTCTAGTTTAGTTTAGTTTTAGTTAAGAGTTTAGAGTTTTTAGCTTAGAGTCTTAGCTTAGAGTTTGTGTTGAAGTTCTAGTTTAGTTTAGTTTTAGTTAAGAATTTAGAGTTTTAGCTTAGAGTTTTAGTTAGAGTTGAAGTTTAGTTTAGTAATAGTTAAGAATTTAGAGTTTTAGCTTAGAGTCATAGCTTAGAGTTTTATTTAAAGTTGTAGTTTTAGTTAAGTTTTAGTTAAGAGTTTAGAGTTTTTAGCCTAGAGTCTTAGCTTAGAGTTTTTGTTGAAGTTCTAGTTTAGCTTAGTTTTAGTTAAGAGTTTAGAGTTTTACCTTAGAGTCTTAGCTTAGAGCTTTTGTTAGAGTTCTAGCTTAATATAGTTATAGTTAACAGTTTGGATTTTTGCCTTAGAGTCTTAGCTTAGAGTTTTTTTTAGAGTTCTAATTTATTTTAGTTTTAGTTTAGAGTTTAGAGTTTTATCCTAGAGTCTGAGCTTAGAGTTTTTGTTGAAGTTCTAGTTTAGTTTATTTTTAGTTAAGAGTTTAGAGTTTTACCTTAGAATCTTAGCTTAGAGTTTTTGTTAGAGTTCTAGTTTAGTTTAGTTATAGTTAAGAGTTTGGAGTTTTAACTTAGAGTCTTAGCTTAGAGTCTTAGCTTAGAGTTTTAGTTAGATTTGAAGTTTAATTTAGTTTTAGTTACGAGTTTGGAGTTTTAGCTTAGAGTCTTAGCGGAGAGTTTTTGTTTAGAGTTCTAGTTTAGTTTGGTTTTAGTTAAGAGTTTGGAGTTTTTAGCTTAGAGTCTTAGCTTAGAGTTTTTGTTGAAGTTCTAGTTTATTTTAATTTTCGTTCAGAGTTTAGAGTTTTAGCTTAGAGTCTTAGCTTAGAGTTTTAGTTAAAGTTTAAGTTTAGTTTAGTAATAGTTAAGAGTTTAGAGTTTTAGCTTGGAGTCTTAACTTGGAGTTTTAGTTAGAGTTCTAGTTTAGTTTAATTTTAATTAAGAGTTTAGAGTTTTACCTTAGAGTCTTAGCTTAGAGTTTTAGTTAGAGTAGAAGTTTAGTTTAGTTATAGATAAAAAATTTAGAGTTTTAGCTTAGAGTCATAGCTTAGAGTTTTAGTTAAAGTTGTAGTTTAGTTAAGTTTTAGTTAAGAGTTTTAGCCTAGAGTCTTAGCTTAAAGCTTTAGTTAGAGTTGAAGTTTAGTTTAGTTATAGTTAAGAGTTTAGAGTTTTAGCCTAGAGTCTTAGCTTAGAGTTTTTGTTAGAGTTCTAGTTTAGTTTAGTTTTAGTTAAGAGTTTAGAGTTTTAGCTTAGAGTCATAGCTTAGAGTTTTAGTTAGAGTTGAAGTTTAGTTTAGTTCAGTTTTACCTCATAGTTTTAGCTTAGAGTCTTAGCTTAGAGTTTTAGTTAAATTTGAAGTTTAGTTTGGTTATAGTTAAGAGTTTAGAGTTTTAGCCTAGAGTCTTAGCTTAGAGTTTTTCTTAGAGTTCTAGTTTAGTTTAGTTTTAGTTAAGAGTTTAGAGTTTTACCTTAGAGTCTTAGCTTAGATATTTAGTTAGATTTGAATTTTAGTTTAGTTTAGTTTAGTTTTACCTTATAGTTTTAGCTTAGACTCTTAGCTTAGAGTTTTAGTTAGATTTGAAGTTTAGTTTAGTTATAGTTAAGAGTTTAGAGTTTTAGCCTAGAGTCTTAGCTTAGAGTTTTTGTTAGAGTTCTAGTTTAGTTTAGTTTTAGTTAAGAGTTTAGAGTTTTACCTTAGAGTCTTAGCTTATTTAGTTAGATTTGAATTTTAGTTTAGTTTAGTTTAGTTTTACTTTATAGTTTTAGCTTAGAGTTCTAGTTTAGTTTAGTTTTAGTTGAGTTTAGAGTTTTAGCTTAGAGTCATAGCTTAGAATTTTAGTTAAAGTTGTAGTTTAGTTAAGTTTTAGTTAAGAGTTTAGAGTTTTAGCATAGAGTCTTAGCTTAGAGCTTTAGTTAGAGTTGAAGTTCAGTTTAGTTATCGTTAAGAGTTTAGAGTTTTTAGCTTAGAGTCTTAGCTTAGAATTTTTGTTAAAATTCTAGTTTAGTTTAGTTTTAGTTAAGAAATAAAGTTTTACCTTAGAGTCATAGCTTAGAGTTTTAGTAAGAGTTGAAGTTTTGTTTAGTTTAGTTTTACTTTATAGTTTTAGCTTAGAGTCTTAGCTTAGAGTTTTAGTTAGAGTTGAGGTTTAGTTTAGTTATAGTTAAGAGTTTAGAGTTTTAGCCTGGAGTCCTAGTTTAGAGTTTTAGTTAGAGTTCTAGTTTAGTTTAGTTTTAGTTAAGAGTTTAGAGTTTTAGCCTAGAGTCATAGCTTAGAGTTTTTGTTAGAGTTCTAGTTTAGTTTAGTTTTAGTTAAGAGTTTAGAGTTTTAGCTTAGAGTAATAGCTTGGAGTTTTTGCTAGAGATGAAGTTTAGTTCAGTTATAGTTAAGAGTTTAGAGTTTTAGCCTAAAGTCTTAGCTCAGATTTTTAGTTAGAGTTGAAGTTTAGTTTAATTACAGTTAAGAGTTTAAAGTTTTAGCCTAGAGTCCTAGCTTAGAGTTTTAGTTAGAGTTCTAGTTTAGTTTAGTTTTAGTTAAGAGTTTAGAGTTTTAGCCTAGAGTCTTAGCTTAGAGTTTTTGTTAGAGTTCAAGTTTAGTTTAGTTTTAGTTAAGAGTTTAGAGTTTTATCCTAGAGTCTTAGCTTAGATTTTTTGTTAGAGTTCTAGTTTAGTTTTAATTAAGAGTTTAGAGTTTTAGCCTAGAGTCTTAGCTTAGAGTTTTAGTCAGAGTTGAAGTTTTGTTTAGTTATAGTTAAGAGTTGAGAGTCTTAGCCTAGAGTCTTAGCTTAGAGTTTAGTTAGAGTTGAAGTTTAGTTTAGCTATAGTTAAGAGTTTAGAGTTTTAGCTTTGAGTCATAGCTTAGAATTTTTGCTAGAGTTCTAGTTTAGTTTTAGTTTAGAGTTCTACCTTAGAATCTTAGCTTAGACTTTTAGTTAGAGCTCTAGTTTAGTTTAGTTTCAGTTAAGAGAATAGAGTTTTATCTTGGAGTCTTAGCTTAGAGTTTTAGTTAGAGTTCTAGTTTAGTTTAATTTTAGTTAAGAGTTTAGAGTTTTACCTTAGAATCTTAGCTAAGAGTTTTATTTAGAGTTCTAGTTTAGTTTATTTTTAGCTAAGAGCTTAGCATTTTAGCCTAGAGTCTTAGCTTAGAGTTTTAGTTAGAGTTCTAGTTTAGTTTAGTTTTAGTTAAGAGTT